>JAODAL010048750.1:0-28733 GCA_025379985.1 Phyllomedusa bahiana | reverse complement strand
TGCATGTAGAGGAAATCACATTAAGGGAGTCTGTTTCTAGCAGGATGTGGGTGACTTGCAGATCGTCTGCTGTTCTGTCATCCAATTTGGTAACAGGGATAAAATTTACCCTTTCTTCCCACAAATAAGAAGCACAAGAAGTAACGGTTATTCTATTGGGAACAGCTCCTTAGCGATCGCCCTGTGACTACCGACCCGTCCTATGCTATTGCTGGATTAAATACACAAATCTGTTATTTTTTATGCAGCAACAAAGGTGAAGTTTTAATCCTATGATTTTTTTTTTTTTTTTTTTACTTTCTTACTTCATTGTTCTCCAGATTTGACCTTTTTACTTGCGCTGATCTTATGGTTTTTGAGCTACTTTGTTGCTTTGTTTACTTGCAGATCATGAAGTATGTAACACTGCACAATGTCAATCAGCAGCTTCTAAAGCCAGCGAGATATTATCGTATGTTAAAGGGCTTTGTCCCGGCCAATCATTTTTTTTTATTTAATTGAGCTCATTATGGAAGAAATAATCTTTCTACACTTTATAGAATTGCTGAGCGTTTTACATCATCTGTTACATTACTGTCAGTATTATGTTGATGTCCGTGAGTTATGACGTCTCCCTACTACATACACTATAGAAGCGCCGACCTCCTGACTAGCGCGCATGCACAGTAAATAATTAGGCATGCGCGCTAGTCATTAGGACGGCGCTTCTATAGTGTAGCCACCCACTGCTCCCATGATGCAGTGTCATACTACTTTGTATAGTGTGAAGTGGATGCAGACCGGCCTGCTGACTAGTGCGCATGTCCAGCAGATGATGAACCACTGGCCACACGTGGTAGTTAGAAAAGATAACCAGTACATTAATATCTGCTGCGCATGCGTGCTAGTCGGGTAGGTCAGCGTTTTCATACTGCAGCCACCTACCACCCTCCGCCAACAATACCTCACACTCTATAGAACCGACAGTGTACATGACTACCGCGCATGCGCATCAGATAGCGATCTACTGGGCAAGTGCATTAGTCAGGTAGGATTCCCAGTAAATAGGTATCTGCTGTTCATGCGCTAGTCAGGGAGGTTGGCACTTTTATACTGTAGCCACCCACTGCCCTCCGCAGTGTATGAGTCTGTCTGCTGTATAGAGAATCCACTGGTTGTAATGTTATTATTTGAGTAAACTTTAGAGACGCTCCCTGCTTCCTTGCTCTCTGCTCACCCCCTCCCTCTCACCTCTGCAGCCGTTCATGACTCAGCATGCTTTGTTTATATTCTCTGCTGAGCAGATAAGAGGTAAGGAAGGTCAGGAGGTGGATCTTTACTGTAAGAGCTGTAAATCTGTGGAAAAGCTGTATCAGGAGCTGGTTCATTACTAAAAGTGCTGTGAATCTGTAGAACAGTCACCTCAGGGTCTAATTCTTACTGTAAGAGCTGAGAATCTGTGGAATAGCAGCCTCAGGAGCTAATTCCTTGCTGTGAATATGTTGAGTATTAATATTAGGAGCTATTTTTTCACTGTTAGAGCAGTAAATTGGAGGAATAGTCTCCTCAGGTGCTGTTTTTTACTTTAACAGCTGTGAATCTTTGGAACAGTCACATCAAAAGATGGTTCTTTACTGTAAGAGCTGTGAATCAGGTGTTGATCACATCAGCCACACCGATTCAAATCTGGGAATACAGCTTTGGTTGTTACTAGGGTATAGGATGTGAAGTAATGCAATAATAAGTCAAGGAGGTTCAGCTTATACTGTTTTATAATAGGACACTGAAGCAAGGAATCTGCCCCTAAGCCCGAGACCAAGACTGTACGTTTCCATGGATTCCAAGTTTCAAGTGGGAAATGGTAAAATAATTAAGGACATTTGAGGAGGTTCTCATCCCTCCATCAACTGTAAAATTATAACATTGTAATATAAAAATTAATATTTAAAATAAAAATATTATATATATATAAAATATATATATATATATATTATATATATATATACATTTTTTGTGTTTTATATTATATATTATATTATATATATTAACTGTTAAAAGTATGTAATGCTGACATACTACACATTTTCCTTTTGGATTAGACTTTTTGGTTTTTCATCAGTCATGTCCTTCTATTTAGGGTGCCCATTGTTTTTACCTGGGGTTTACAAAGGGGAGCAGCGGATCTCGCCCCCGTATTTTTGTGTTCCCCGTTGGTTGTCCAATGAAACCCTTTTGTTTGAATGCTTTTTTTTTCCCAAATGAGAAGAGGGCCCAGCATGAGCTGTGTTTTCCACCGCGGACATTTACTAATGGGGGCGTCGTAAAGTTTTTAAAAGGAAACAGCAACAAAGTAACACCCTTGGAATTGGTGATAATATAAGTTATAATAAAACATCCTAATTTGGGGGCGGGCCTTAAAGAGGTTTTGCCACCATCTTTTCTTACCACCTCCCCTCCAGCTCTTCAGCCCTGTGTCTCAAAAGGGGGGGGGGCGTGTTTGAATTTTTTGGTTTTTGAATCATGTGCCCCAGCAGGATGCATCCCCCAGGCCTTTCCCTTCTGTTGAAAAAAAGGTCTTTTTTGTATGTGCTGTGAGTGCAAACAATGTGTCAGAGGTAACATTTTTGCTTTACACAAAGGTCCTTGGTTCAAATCCTGCAGAAATTAACCGTGGTTTTTTTTTTTCTTTTTATCAATGCACAAACCTGTTTGGGGTTTCTTTTTTTATTTTTTGGCTTTTTTACTTATTATTAATGTCCAAAGGACAGGGGAAAGTGACAGCACCGGGGTTTGAACACCAGTAGCACCAGAGAAGAGGGTGATGTTTTGAGCGGGTTTGGGGGCAGGAACGAGGAGCTTCAGCTTGGTCGTATCCCCCGGAGACGAGCTGTAAAAAAAGGATCACTAAAGGAGAGCTAAAAAAAAAAACGGTCCCCGAATTTTTAATAATGGAAGGGTGAAAATGTTTAATTTCTTAATTTTCAAAATTTTCCCCCGTCAATTTTTCTTTGTGGCAAAAAAACCCCTTAACCAGAAGATGAACAAGGAATTTTTTTAGCATCGTGTCGGGGAAATTAGGAAAATTTTGGGGATTGAAAAAAACGCACTTTTTGGAAAGGAAAAAAAGGTTTTTTAAAAACACAGAAACAAAACATTTGTTGACGCGTTTCAGGCAGCTAGTGGCCCTTTGTCATAACCAAAGTTTAGAAACAAAACCCAAAATTTTAACCCCTTCCGAAAAACAATTAGCGAAATGCACCTGAACTTTAACTCTTTATTGGTGTATAAAAGAAAATTGCTTTAAGATTAGTTATGACTATAAAATGTACACTTAATCTTATGCAAACAGATTAATACAGAGAAATGATATATATTTAATAATTAATAAGGCCGACTATAAAAATTTAGGGCCCGCAGGATATGTGTTCTAAAATAAGAAACCCAAAGGGTTCTCTATAGGGGAGTAAAATCCTCCAAATTTCCCCCCCGGGGGGGGTTTGTTAACCCCGTTTTATAGCCCAAACAGAAAAGAACTAGTTCTGCATGCGCTCTAAATGCTTGGACGCACCCGAGACGCTTCTTGTTAATTGTGTGACTAACGTCATAAAATGCTCCCTAATTTCTACATGTAGGCTTCTGGTGGTTACAGCCATATAATGGAGTCACATTGATCACACCAAATCATATATACCACATAGATCACTGTGCAGTGAGTTCATAAGGGTTCCAAGCGAAATTGTAGCACACAACATGCATATGAAAGGGAGAAATCCATTCATATCTGATAGGACTCAAACAAATGGGGGATTACAAAATCGTATCAATTACAACTGGCTAATACCAAAGTGGAAACAAACAAAGGTCAGAATTGGTACATAATTCTAGACCGAAATCTAATAATGGACCATCAAGATTAGTTTTCATAACAACACTTTAGTCGGCCCAATTTTCTCATGTTGTAAATATTGTTAAAAATATCTACCATACTCTCGATGGATCCTTCGCTAAGAAAAATTTTAGAACAGGGTTGCAGATTTTATTTTCCCACTAAGTCAAAATCAATAGGTAACATCAGTATCACCGAGGCATGTATATGAACGATCAGACAAAAACAAGAGATGGTTAGATTTAAAAGGCTCTTTCAAGTGTGGAACGTGCAGATGCCAATCTCTGCAAATATATGATCAAAAGAAATACGTTTTTGTCCCATGCTACCAAAAAAAATCATATACTATCAGCACTCATTCATAAATTGCCACGTGAATTCATGTGGTATATATGATTTGGTGTGATCAATGTGAGCTCAGTATATTGGCCTTGTTCACACAGAAGCCTTCATGTTGAGACATTAGGGAGCATATTTAGACGTTAGTCAACTAGTACAAAGAAGCGTCTCGGATGCGTCCAAGCACTTTAGAGACGATCATGCAGGAGATCTGGTTCTTTCCGTGTTAGGCTATGATACAGGATAACAAACCCCCCGTGGGGAGATGGGAAGGAGGTTACTCAACATATAGAGAGCCCATTGGATTCTTATTTTAAGATACACGATATCTGCAGGCCTGAATTATAGATCGGACCTTATGTATATATATTGAATATATGTCATGTTCTCTGTATTAAATCATGTTTGCATAAGATTTATAGTGTACATTTTATAATATTCATATATCTAATCTTCAAGCACATGTCTTTTATTCACCCATATAAAGAGTTTAAAGTTCAAGGTGAATTTCGCTAATTGCTTTCAAGGAAGTGGTTATATCATTGGTTTTGTTTTCTAACTACGATTGTGTTATGACTGAAGGGCCATCTAGCTGGCCTGAAAAGAGTCAACAAGGATGTAGTGGTTCGTGATTTTAAAACCTTTTTTTACTCTTGTCCAATAAAGTGAGGTTTTTTCAACTCACCAACTTTTCCTAATTTACCCGAGCACGAGTGGGCTGAAAATTCCTTGTTTCATACTTATGCTGTGGATCCCGCAGTCGGATACACTACCTCTCTTCAGGTGCACCGGGTGTGTTAGGAGAGGGGAATCATCAGATCTATATGGACTTCAAATGCCGTGTGAGCGTTTTCTGTTTTCTTTTATGTTGCTTCCTTTTTGGGCTGTGGATCATGCTCCTGGTTGTGATATTCACAATAACAAAAAAAAAAAAAAAAAAAATAAATATATTTATATTTTTTTTTTTGATTGGATCTGTCTATGCACTGCAAGAAAATATCGATATTTACGCATATTTACCACTATGGAGCTGAAAACATGTTTTCGGTCCATCGATAATATGGATAGACATAATAGGATCCTTATCCATTTTCGGAAGGGTATTTTTCCTTCTATGCCACAGGGAAAACTCAGATTTCGTCAAAAGATGATGGAATTAGGAAAAATTATGCACAAACAAATAAAATTGTGGTGGGGTCAACGATAGTACCACTTTGCAATCATATATTGACAAAAAAATGGTACCAAGGGGGTTTAAGATTAAACCAAACACACCTACCTTTACTTATGTGATTCCTTTATTGAACTATGGAATAATATTTTGCTGAATGCTCCATGAATCTAATGTGTAAATCATCAAGCTAAGATGACAAGAAACCTTAGCAATATGGAAACTCCTCTGCAAGAAATCAAGCAGGACTTTAACAGTGTGCCGTATGAAAACAGATACCCCTTTATTGTGACCAGGATGAAAAAACTTAAAATCAATTTAAAGAAAACTGGATGATGACATAGTGTCCGTTCAACAAACTAAATTTGACAGAGACTCCATGGGACTATTCACAAGGAAAAATCTTCAGATGGCAACTTAATTCTACTTACCAAGAGTTTCATAGATCGATACTGAGAAAAAATCCAAACACAAAAGGGGAGGTAAAAAAGTTCTTTTACGGCATTAGGAAAGGGATTATTAACACGAGACTATGCACAAGATACTTCGGATTCCGATTTGGATTATGCAGATCCTCGTGACCTAGGAATTGGATGACACAGTCCCCAAAGACATTCTTTTTTCAAAAAACGCAAGAGGAACACAAGGACATATGCATCACCAACGCCTACGAGGAGGGCGGGGAAGAAGCACTGGGAGGCACGCGCACAATCCTCAAAACTCGGAATACATCAAGAATCTTCGCTAGATGAACTTGCAGAAAGAGAAGCCTCCACTGAAATCCACTGTTTCCAAATATATTCAGTAATGTAATCTATCTTTGCTGTATTCTAGATCAGAATCACCTTTCAGTATTAAGTAAGGGTCTTAATTTTGTTCCCTCCACGACTTTGACCTTTTTGATACATTAAAGATGTGAAAAGATTTGTCAGAGCATAACTGTCAAAAAGACATTTTTTTGATGAGAGACTTCCAATTAGTGAGATCAAACCAGATGAAACCAAACCCAAGGATTTTTTCCCTGGGGGTTTGAATTTTTCTGAACAAAAGATCTATCCTTTTCTTAGAAGATCATAAATGATGATTTAATACATAATCATAATATAAAATAAACCAGTTCAGAACTTGTAAATCTTCAAATATAAAAAAATTAGATTTCTACCCTTGAATACTGAGTCAAATTATGGATGACTTTCAGTTTCTAGTGGAACAGGAATCTGAAAGATTTTACACAAAAAATAAATACATACACAAAAATAATTCACCATCCAATCAATTTAGGGCTCTTAAAGGAAACTTAAGGTAATCCCCTACATTCATAATTAATTCTTCCATCTTTTGACAAGGGTTAGGAATCACATACAATTTTGGATAAGATCTATATCATAGAGAAATTCTAAAAATGCTTAGGTGATACAGATATATATAGTCTTTTATCATCTGATCCCACCAAATGTTTCCAAACCCGGGTAGAAAAATTTTTGGAGGAGGGTTATCACCACCCAATATTTTCTCACACTAAACAGAAAGAAAAGCATGTCAGTTAAATTTCAACAGATTCCAATCTTCACGCTTTTCTAAAACCCACAAGGGTATTTTTCCACCACCATTGCACCCTATAATTTCTGGGCATAGGATCCATCTTTGAAATAGAGAGAGAGTGTGTGTGGGTAGATACGACCATTTGCAACCTTTGGTACCAACGCTCCCCCCAGCTACATAAGGATTTCCAGAGACCCCCCCCCCCCTATCTCATCCAACTCGTTAGCGACCACCCCTTAGGCCCTACCATCCTCTCATCACCCCCCCTGGGTCAACTTGTGGCCTATTCGGCCCATTAGTACCCCACCTTCCCCCCCAATCCACACTCTTTGGGGGCCCCGGGTGGACATTACAGCTTGTGAATTGTCATATTAAAAATAAATACACGATTATGATGAATCCATTAAACCAATTACATTGTTACAGTTGTAGAATTTTCTGTTACAGCTATAATTTTAAATAAAATTTTTTTGATTTTGATAAATTTTTTTTTTTTTGCAAATCAGGGTTGCCCAAGGGGCTAGTGTTTCTCCCCATCACTTGCAAACATATACCGATTGCTGGGTGGGAGGAGATATTCATATATTCCATCCTCATAATCCATTTTCAGAAGACATCGATTTTTTACAGCATTTGAGGTACATAGATGATACATTGATTATATGAAAGGTTCACCTGCTGCCAATCCCAAATTTGTAGATTACATTTAACGGTATAATCAAGGGAAAACCTAAATTTTACTTGGAAAGCAATAAAATCGAAATTACATTTTTTGGATTTAAAACTAACTGCGACATCACAAATGGAAAGATTAACACTGCACATACTGGAAACCCATTTCAGGGAAATGGGATACTTAGAGCCTCCAGCAGTCAATCCCGACATGTCATCAACAACTTACTGTAGGAGAGTTCATATAGGGCCAGCGAAATTGTGCACAACAAAACATGCTATGAAAGAGAAACCATCTATCTGATAGACTAAACAAAGGGGATACAAAATCGTATCAAATACAACAGGCATTACCAAAGTGGAAACAAACAAAGGTCAGAATTGTTACAATTAGTCTAGACCGAAAATCTAATAAGACCATTCAAATTAGTTTCATTAACACTACTTTAGTCGCAATTTTCTCATGTTGTAAATATTGTTAAAAAATATCTACCATCTCTCGATGGGATCCTTCGCTACGAAAAATTTTTAGAAAGGGTTGCACATTTCATTATTTTCCACTAAGTCAAATCATTAGGTAACATCGTCCTAATCCGAGAGTGTAATGAACGCTCTCAGAACAAAAACAAAAGGGGGGAGATGGTTAGATTTAAAAGGCTCTTTTCAAGTGGTGGAGAAGAGCAGATGCAATCTCTGCAAATATATGATCAAAAAATAAAAAAGGGAAATTGTTTTTGTCCCAATTCTACAAAAAAATCATATACTATCACCTCAACTTCATAAATTGCCACAGTGATCATGTGGGTATACTATGATTGGTGTGATCAATGTGAGCTCCAGTATTTGGCTGTACCACCAAGAAGCTACATGTGAGAATTGGGAGCATATTTTGACGTAGTCAAAATAGTACAAGAAGCGTATGGGTGCGTCCAAGCACTTTAGAGACGATCATGCAGGAGATTCTGAGTTTTTCCGTGTTAGGGCTATAGATAACAGGTTTAACAAACCCCCCCCCCCCCGTGTTGGGGGATACTTGGAGGAGGGTTACTCGTATAGAGAAGCCCAATGGGATTCTTATTTTAGATAACTCGATATCTGCGGCTCTGAATTATAGATCGGACCTTATGTATATTATATTAAATATATATCATATTCTCTGTATTATTCTGTTTGCATAAGATTATAGTGTACATTTTATATGTCATATTCTAATCCTCAAGCTATGTCTTTTATACACATTGTAAACTGAGTTTATAAGTTAGGTGCTTTCGCTAATTGCTTTCAGGGAAGTGGCTTATATATTGGTTTATTTCTACTACGATTGTGTTATGACTAAGGGCCCATCTAAAAACTGGGCTGAAACGCAGTCACAAGATTGTTAGTGTTTCTGTCGATTTTCAAACCTTTTTTTCTCTTGTCCAAATAAGTGCGTTTTTTCAACTCACCAACTTTTCCTATTTTTCCACTGGAGCAGAGTGCTGAAAATTACTTGTTAGACTTCTGCTTTGGATCCCAGCAGTCGGATACCCTACACTCTCTTCAGTGCACCGTTGTGTGGAAGGGGAGCAGTCAGATCCTATACTGGAACTTCAAATGCCGGTGAGCGTTTTGTTTTCTTTTTTATTGTTGTCTTTAACATGAACTAAGGTTCTTTTGTAGGGACGACCCTGTAAAATGATTAAATACTGCAGCAAAATGTGCGGCATAAAAACCTAAGGGCCAGTGTCAGTTCAATGTGCATATGTGCAGTGTTTTTTACACATGTTAAATTCCAGTTCCAGGAGTCATCGATGTCTAATGTGTAAAACGTGGTGTAAAACTCGTGTGATAAAAATGCATCAAAGAAAAAATTGCAGGTAAAGGACTCAGTGACGCGGGTAAATCACACACATAGCCTGACTGAAATACCCCTTCTTTTTCAGAAACCTTTGGCAGCGTAAACACGCCCTTTAAAGGGGCGTTTCCCCCCACACTGATTGGATTTGGGACCTGTAAAGTTAAAAAACTATTATCAAATACATTGTTGTTCAAATTTCCCCTTCCTTTCAGAATAGAGAATTTCTTATCTCCTGCTTGAATACGGGGAAGTTCCCCGGTTACTGCCCACCTCTCTCTGCTCTAGTGGGGCCCAGTGGTGACTTTCATTCCCTGCGTGTTTTTATCAAAAGGGCCGGGAGCTTTTTTTTTTTCCTTACTAATAAATTTTAAACCGGGCAGACCCGCAACAGTCTCCCCTCTGTTTAAACCCTTCTTTTTAGCAATGCCCCTTTGGCGCACAGCAAAAAAAACCCAAAAGCTGAAATGTCAGGCACTAAAAGTCACGGGAAAACTGAAAGAACTCCCCACACCCTTAAAAACGGGAAGTGGGAGCCGGAAGCTGTAAAAACTGCCCAAAAGCCTGAACAGGTATGGGACTTGAAGTGTAGAATTCCCCCTTTAGCCTGAACAGGAAGTGGGGTTGAAACTGTAAAAAAACCCCCCACAGCCTGAACAAAGTGGAGCCTGAAGCTGTAAACCACCCACAGCCTAAAGGGGAAGGGGGGGAGCCTAAAGCGGTAGAATTTACCCACCCCTAAACAGGAAGGGGGAAAGCCTAAGGCTTTTAAAACCCCCAAGAAAAAAGGGGAAAAGTGGGAGCCTGAACTGGGGAATACCCCACCCTGAACGGGAAAGTGAAACCCCTGAAGCTGTAAAACCATCACGGTTGAACGGGAAAGGGGGGGGAGTTTGGAAAGGGCTTTTGAACCGCCCACACCCTTTAAACCGGGAAGGGGGGAGCCTAAAAGCTTTTAAAACCCACCACGCCTGAACAGGAAGTGGAAGCCTAAAGCTGTAAAACCACTCACAGCCTGAATAGGAATTTGGAGCCTGAAGCTGTAAAACCGCCCAAAAACCTAAACGGGAAAGGGGTTTAACCCCCGGGCGTAAAACCACTCACCCCCTAAAACGGGAAAGTGGAACCTGAAGCTTTTAAAAACCACCCCCACGGGGCCTGAACGGGAAGGGGAAAGCCTGAAGCTGAAAAACCACTCACCCCTGAACAGGAAGGGGGAGCCTGAAGCGTAGAACCGCCCCCCACCCCAAAAATGGGAAGTGGGAGCCGGGAAGCTGTAAACGGGCCCAAAACCCCAAAAAACAGGAAGGGGGGACCCTTTAAGCTGTAGAAAATGCCCACACCCCAAACCCCAAAAAGTGGGACCCTGAAGCTGTAAAAATCCCCAAACCCGGGAACAGGGATATGGGAGCTTGAAGCGGGGTAGAACTACCCACCCTGAAAGGAAGGGGGCCTAAGCTTTTTGAATTAACCCAAAACCAAAAACGGAAGGGGAGCCAAAATCAAAAAAAACCCCCAACACCCCTGAACAAAAAAGTGGGACCCTGGCAAAGGAAGGGGCACCATGGTGAGAAAATCTCTTTTAGTGCAAACTGACCTGCATATTTTTTCCCAAATAATTCTGCCCTCGGGAAACCCGTGTCTAAAGCCCACCCGTGGGTTTAAGGGACCCGATGGGGCCCGGGCCCCTTTGGGTTTCACAGACGCAGGGGCGCCCCAACCCTTTTTCCCCTTTGATTTTCGGTACATATTTAAACTCCCTGAATGGGGTCAAAGGAGGGGGAAGGGAAAGCTGATTTTGTATTTTTATCAATGTGAAACTTTGCGAAAAAGGGGGAAATGAAAGGGCCGCCCCGGCCTTTCCCGCCTCTTGTAATGATTCATAGACTCTGTAATGAGAAATGAATTTATTCTCCATAATGGGCAGGTTATATGTACTTTGGCTGCAGAATAACTCGCCCTCCGTCTGGAACAAGGAAGTCTTCCGCTCGATACCCGGGAACGGTTCGTTAAACCCGTGTGATAATCATCTGACTTCATGGAGCTGATGCTGAAATCTTCTTACGCCGCCAATAGGTTCCTCAGATTAGACCTCTGCACTCATTGCCTGTCCTACAAGCCTCCTGCTGGTTCTATCTACTTTGGGGCTTCTGGGTCCATGTTCCTTCTGGCTGCAGAGCTTGAATGTAAAGAGGTTTATTATGCATGTATTTTGCAGCTGGTGCTCCTCTTGTACCTGGTATACTGTGCAGCTATCTGGGTTAGAGGCGACCCGCTCTGCCTAAAGGGGTTCTCCGCTTCAGAAATACGATTTTCATGCACCTTAAATTGAATAGAGGAGGGGGGATGAAATATTCTGAAATCTCATCCCCTGGCCAGAGCAGACAGTGGTTACAAAGAGCGTCTCCGGCTCTGGAGGACCCGTCCTGTACTGCATTACACAGACAGACTAGTGATTTGAATGGGCAGTGTGTAATGCTGAGCTTCCCCTGTGGTGGCGCTGCAGGGGGATTGAATGCAGTAATGCAAGGTTGTCCTGTAGATTACAGCTGATCTATGGGGATCTCAACAACTTTGTGATCAGTTCATAAGGGGTCTTCTCACCATAGACTTTTTTTTTTTATATCAAAAGGTTAAGTTTTCACATTTTTAACAATGCAATGGAAATTAGTTTACACAGTATGATAAGCACATTAGTCATCATTGCACAACACAGGGTTCACATAGACAGAGAAAAAATGTAAATCAGAGGATGTATTTAGGAAAGTGATCTTGCGTGGTCCACAAAGGATAGAACGATATGGAATGTGAGTGAACCCAAAAAACTGGGGGGAGTTAGAGTCAACATGAACAAGGATGAAGGCATACAAACAGGACCCCCACTTTTCACCATTGACTTTGATAGTGTTTCAATAGGATATGTTATTACCCCCTTAAAGGGGTTGTCTCACTACATTGATTCATCTCACCTCAGTCCTGTTTTCTTGGTTCACTTTGAATTCAGGGGCGTGTTTACTGGCTTCTACTAGGCTGCAGTAGAAGCCAGGTCTGTAGCTATAGCAACCAGTGCTGGCAGCCTATCAGGATAGATCAAGCAGGTCTGTAGCTATAACAACTAGTGTTGGCAACCGATCAGAAGGGATCAAACAGGTCTGTAGCTATAGCAACCAGTGCTGGCAGCCTATCAGGAGAGATCGAGCAGGTCTGTAGCTATAGCGACCTGAGGAGCTGATGCAGCCCATACAAGAGGGGATATCTAGGAATAGGTAGGACACTGTTAATGGACACATATTGCAAAGTGACTTGTTTTCGCAAGATCTTTAACATAAAAAGCAGCGATCCCTGTAGTGAGACGGCAAGTTTTAACAATAACAGTGCAATGGAAAATAGCTTACACAGTATGCAGTAGTTTACAAGCGTAGTAGTCATCATTGCATAACACAGGGTTCACAGATCATAGACGGAGAAAAAAATGTAAATCAGATGATGTATATAGTAAAGGTCCACAAAGGATAGAACGATATGGAATGCGAGTGAACCCGAAAAACTGGGGGGAACATGAACGAGTATGAAGGCATTTTTCACCATAGACTTTGATGGTGTTTCAATACGATGTTATTACCCCCTTAGGAACCGAGCGTTTCTTGATACGTTGATTTTCCCCTCCTCACCATAACTTTTTTTTATTTTTCACCTACCTAGACGTACGAGGGCTTTTATTTTGCGGGACAAGATTTTCTAAATGTGTCATTCACCGGACCATAGAATACACTGGAAAACCAAAAATAAATTCTGAGTGGGTCAAAAGTGAAAAAAACTTACTTGCACCATGTTTAAGGTTTTTTTTTTATGGCGTTCACGCTCCAGTATAAATGATGTTCTCTCTGGATTCTGAAGGTTGATACGATTCCAACACCACCAAACATATAGGGTTTGCATTATGTTTAGGTACCATAAAAAAATCCAAACATTTTCTATTTTTGAAATCTACGCCACTGTGACCAATAACTTTTTTGCACTCCCACCAATGGAACTTAGCGAGAGGGAAATTTTTGCGGCCTGAAGTTTATTTTATTGGTACCATTTTGGGATAGATGCAACTTTTGTGATCACTTTTATTTCAATTTCAGAGGACCTGAAATGACCCAAAAAACTACAATTTTGGTGTTTGGAATATTTTTTCATCTACTATGGTGATCAACGTGCTAGATAAGTTACATAGTTAGTACGGTTGAAAGAAGACACGTGTCCATCAAGCTCAACCAAGAGTGGGGAAATGTGGGTGAAGGGACGGAGACAAGGACTTTAAGCCCGGCCTCCCCACTGGTTAATGCCCTGAAACCCACAAGGCAAGAACCAATCTGCTCCAGTGGATACCCCATCTCTGACCCCAGAGCCGCCACCAGCCAGGATCCAGAATGTTACATAGCTACGTACGCATTGATATTCTTTAGTTCCAGGTAGGTATCTAAGCCTTTCTTGAAACTCTCTACAGTTCCTGTTGTGACCAGCTCCTCAGGCGGCTATTCCACAGATTCATAGTTCTTACAGTGAAGAACGCTCTTCTCCTCTGGAGATTGAATCCTTTTTTCTCTAGTCGAAGGGAATGTCCCCTTTGTCTTTTGAGGAGGCTTCACTTGAAATAGCTTTTCCCCATACTTTTTGTAGGGACCATTTATATATTTATATAAATTAATCATGTCCCCCCGAAGCCGTCTTTTCTCAAGACTAAATAAGTTCAATTCTACTAACCTCTCCTCATAACTAAGATGCTCCATTCCCCTTATAAGTTTGGTTGCTCGTCTTTGCACTCCCCCTAGCTCCATTACATCTCTTTCTAAAAACCCGGGCCCCCCCAAACTGAACGCTTTTTTCTAATGGGGTTTCGCACCAATGCTTTGAAACATGGTAGAATTACACCCTTTTGCCCCGCGATCCATCCCTCTTTTTTTACACCCCAAATTTTACTGGTTTTTTGGGGCATTTGATTGCACCGCATGCTGTTCTGTAGCTATGATCTACAAGAACCCCCAATCTTTCTCAACAACGATTCCCCAATTTTTTCCCCCCGGGGGAACATATAAATGCTGCAGTTTATTTCTCCCCCAGTTTTGCAAACCCTTTTACTTTTTACCCACACTGAACCCTTTGGGCCAAGGGGATCCCCAAAAGCACTCCAGTGCTTTTCCAGGTCTGCTTGCAATTTATGACCCTCTTCCATGATTGCAAAAACCCTTCCCATAGCTTGGGGGTCATCGCAAAAATGGGAACTTTGCTATCGACCCTTTCCCCAACTATTTTCGTTAATAAAAAACATTAAATAAGAGGGGAAACCTAAAAATGACCCCTGGGGCCACCACTCACGACCGGGGACCACTCGGGTAATCATTTACCACCACTCTCGGGGGTTTACTTTTTCTAGCAGCCATTTTTTTGACCCAAATTACAAAACTGTTTTTCTCAAACCCGATGGATTCAAATTTTACCAAAACAAACGCTTTTTTGGGGGACGTTTTCAAATGCCTTTCCCAAAGTCAAAAAAACACAAAAATCCAAAAGCTCCCCCGCTTCCGATTTTAAATTTTCGACCTCTTCAAAAAAAGAAATAAAGTTTGGGTCAAGATTCTGCCCCTTGAAAAATCCATGCTGGCAATCACTAATAATATTGGGGTTTGTCAACAAAACTTTATATACCCCTTTTATGAGTCCCCAAACTTTTTTTCCTACAACAATTTAAAACTTACTGGTTAAAATTTAAACCTGGGAAAGCCGGGAAACCCTTTTTTTCCAAGATGGGAACTACATTTTGCCTTGCGCCATTTCCCCGGGAACTATACCAGTCACCGGGGAAATCTCAAAAATATCATGTACGGGGGGCAAAACCGAAAAACCGAGCTGAGCTCTTTTAAAAACCTTGGGGAATGCCATCAGGGCCTGGACCTTTGGGTTCCCCATTCATTTTAATTTAACTTGGCTTTGATTTTTCCCTACACGGAGCAAATTTAAAATTATACCCAAGATGATGTTTTTAAACAGTACTGCCCCCCAAACCTATTTTTTGAAATTTTGGGGTCCACCCATCAACTACTATTTCATTGACAGTATAAAATGACCGGGGAAGAACCTTTTAGAAACCTCTGCCCCCTTTGGTCACCGTGACCCAGCCCCCCATCACGGGTTTTTAAGGGCCCTACTTGCTCTGACTTTTCCCTTTTTGGGAAATTTTAATATGCTTAAAGAATTTTTGGGGTTAGTTTGTACCCTTTGGGCCATTTCCCCTTTTTTTTGAATTTTAGCTGCTTTTATCACTTTTTTACAGATTTTATTAAGCCTCTATAATTTTCAAAGGCTTGTTGGCCGCCCCGTCTGATTATTTTTTTTTAAATGCCCTTTTTTTAAATTTTTTTATTGCCCCCTTTTAAAAGAAGGTGGAAAAACCCTGTTGGTTTTAGTTTTAGTCAACCCATACTTTTTACCCATAAAGGAATTTTTTTTGTAATAAATTTTCCCAAAAATATATTTAACCCCCCTTTTTGAATTTTTTGTACTCATACGGCAATTTTCGGGTAGGGGGTTTCCCCCAAAATTTCCGTATTAGAAAAGTCAAAACGGGTCTTGCCCCGCTCAAGGCGGGGGGCGCGCAAGATCGCGGGGATGGGGAAAAAGGGGGTATATTACCGTGGCTTTATGCCGCATCCCCCCACGGCCGGAGGAGGTTTCCGCTGCCCCCCCGATCCCGGCCAGGGAATGGCGCAAGGCCCCCCCGCTAATGATTTCCTACCAGACAGCACGGTGCTGAATGACAGCAACCGGGGTTTTCGGGTTTAGTCACGATGCCCACAATGCATTTTTGGGGGGCGGACAGACATTTGGGCCCTGGAACCAGCTACAGCCATAACTGTATGCTGATTCCTATTTTCAAAGAACGAACTGACGATCGGTTTATTTCAATTCCCCCCTGGGGAAAAGTTTAAAAAGTGTGAAAAAGTTTTAAAAAAAAAATGGTTAAAAAAAATTAAAAAAAAACACAATAAAAATAAAATTAAAAAAACGTTTCAAACGCCCTTTTTTCCCCCCTTAAACCCAAAAGCCAATCGCCCCCAAAAAAAATCAAAAATAAATTTAAAATAAACCCCTAAATTTTGGGATCGCCAGTGCGCGAACCCACCTATAAATCTGTTTACTTTTAAATTTAACCCCCAAAGGTGAAAAACCGTAAAAAAAAAAAAAAAACAAAAAACATTTACAGAATTGCGATTTTTTTTACATCCCCACAAAAAATGGGAAAAAAAAGCGATCAAAAACAAAAATAAATTTCCAAAAATAGGGGAACCAAATTTAAAAAAGTAGTTTCATCCCGCAAAAAAAAAAACCTTTCACAGCTTTTGTTTTAAAAAGAAAAAAAAAAAAAAGTTCGGGGTAAAAAGAAAATAGGGGATGCATAAATATTTTTTTTACACAATTTAAAACCCCTTTTTTTTTTTAAAAAAATTTTTGCTTTCAAAAAAAAAAAAAATTAAAATTGGGGGATCACCGTAATTTGTCTCAACCCAAAAGATAAAACTAAAATTGTCACGGGGTTTCTGCACGGAACGCTATTAAAAAAAAAAATAAAAAAAAAACTTGCTAGGATTGCAGTATTTTTCCCTTTACCCTGGCCTTCCAAAAAAAGGGTTTTAAAAAGGATCATAAAGTCTTGTCCCCCCCAAAAAAGTTACCAATAAAAACGCAACTCATCCCCAAAAAAAAAAAGTCCCTATACAGCTCCAAAAAACAGAAAAATAAAAAAAGGGTTTTGGCTCTCAGACCGCGATGAAGCCAAAAAAAGTGTTTTCCTTTTCAAATAAAAGTGGGTTTTTTTTGTGTAAAAGCAGTAAAAAATTAAAAAAAAAAAACAAAAGTGGTATCGCTGTAATCGGAAACAACCTGCCCGAGGAAAAAATAGCATGTCATTTATACCACACAGTGCCGCTTTTTAAAAAATAAAAATAAAAACGCTACCAGGAAAGGGTGTATTTTTGTACAAAAATGCCTCACAAAAACCCTTTAAAAAAAAAAGGGGATAAAGCATCACATGCCCCCTGTAATGGGGATCAATAAAAACAAACAATCATCTCGAAAAAAAACAAGCCCACAACGCCCATATGCAAAAAAAAAAAGAAAGCTATGGCTGTCAGAAAAGGACAACATAAAAATGCAATTTTTTATAAAAACCCCTTCAATTTTGGGGAAAAGTAATAAAACAAAAAAATATTAAAATTTTTTATCCCCGTAATTTGTTCCCCCCCCATTTGTAAAGTTATCCCTCCTTTTTTCCCCCTTTTTGGCGAATTTCTGTAAAAATTTAAGGGCCCCAAAAAAAATGGCGGAACTGCGTTTTCCCCCCCTTTTCAAAGCCCCCGCTAAAAAAAAAAATTTCGGAACACCTGTGCGCCCAAAATGCACAATACACCCTTTGGTGAGATCCCCGAGGGGTTTTTAATCCAAAATAGGAAACCCTTTTGGGAAAGGGTTTTACCCCGTTCTAAAAACTTTTTTGGGGGCTTTGCAAAATGCGGCATGGCCCCCCATATCTGCGCGCCAAAAACCCAAAAAGCCTCCCCCCCTTGTACCCCCCTGCCATGCGCCCAAACAGCAGTTTTTCAACCCACCCCCTTTAAGGTATTTTCCCCAATTGGAAGAAAATTGCCCTAAAACATTTTTTTGGGGGTTTTTTTTTCCCAAAATTGCTTGTAAAAATTTTAAAAATTTTCAGCTAAAATTGCAGATTATGTAAAAAAATTTTAAATTTTTTTTATTTTCAGAGGCCGGGAACCCCTAAAAAAAAAATTTGTGAAAACCCCCTTTTGGGGTCGAAATACCACTTTACCCCCGGATATAAATTTCCCTTTAAGGGGTTTTTAGTTTCCCAAAAAAAGGGGGCTTAAATTTGGGGGATTTATTGAGTTTTGGAACCTTAAGGGGTCCGCAAACTTTAAAAAACCCCTAAATGGGAAAACTTTAAAAGGAAAAAGAGGCCCCAATTTCCAGTAGGTGCTCCCCCTATTCTGGGGCTTGTGGTTGAGCCAAATTTAAAGCACTAAAGGGCCACATATGGGAATCTCTGGGGAAAAAGGCAGAATTGGGAATCAATATTAATTTGCATTTCCCTGATACAAATTTTTTGTTTTTCTTGTCAATAAAGTATAAAAATTGGGAAAAACTCAAAAAAATGAAATATTAAAAATTTCACTACCACTTTGCCCTTTTAAATTTCCCGTGAAACAAACCCAATTTTTTAATTTAAAATTCCCAAATGCGGTTTGAAAAACTTTAAGGGGGTTTTGTTTCTTGTTTAGGTCATTTATTGGGGGGGGATCTAACATAAGGTCAATCAAAGTCCGTTTAGAACGGGGCTGGTCCCTAAAAAAAAGTAAAATTGGAAATTTTCTTGAAAATTTTTAAAATTATTTCTAAAATTTTTAAACCCCCCCAATGTGTTTTAAAAAAAAAAAAAAGGCTTTTAAAAAAATGATGCCAAACTACAGCAGACATATGGGAAGTCTAGTTATAAAAAAAATTTTGAGGGGAAAACCATCTTCTTAATGCAAAAAATTTTTGAAGTTTGAAATTGGAAAATTTTTCACATATTTCACCAAAATTTTATATTTTTAAAAAATAAACAAGCTTTTTTTGGACCAAAATTTTTACATCTTAAAGCACAATGTTCACGAGAAAACAATCTCAAATCACAGGATAGGTTAAGTTAAAAAGTTATTCCACATAAATGACACATACAGATTTAAAAAATGGGGCTCTGTCAAGAGGCCAAAACTGGCTCCGCGGTAAGGGGTTAAAGTCCCCCCTTGGCTTTATAATAAACCATTTGCAAATAGCTGCTCCCATCTAGGTCCTGTATTGCATCTCTCAATAAGGAAAATTTGGCCCCTTTTAAAATTAAATGTTTTTCTTCCCCCCTTTGTTTTTTTTTTTTTTCCTGTTTACACAAAAAGTGAATTATATTAGGTCCTTTTACCAAGATTTTCAAAACCCCGTGACCGCTCTGATAGTTCTGCTTTTTTAGAAATGCCAGTCCAACAGAGCACACTTCAGGGGGTTCCCCACAAAGCCCCAAAAAATTACCCTAACAGATTGAAAAAATTTCCCTTCCCTTTTTCAGTTGAGAAACCGTGACCCCAGTCAATCCCTGGGAAATTAAAGTCGCCCATTATACCTGTACCCCCCTGTGCGCCTGCACCATTTATTATGCATCTGTTCTTCTATCCCTCAATGTTTTGGGGGGCCCTATGATTACACCAAAAATTATTTTTTCTGTATTATTCCCCCCTTGTATTTCCACCCACAATGTTTCCACATCATTAGCTATCCCCGTTTTACCTCTTTACATTGCCTTCATATTACTCCTTACAATAAACACCTCCTCCTCCCCCCTTTTTCCTCTGTCTTTCCTAAATAGTTAAAAAACCTGAATTTTGACTGCCCAATCATCCGGGGTGTCCAGCTGTTTCAGAATCCTACCACACAATCAGCCCCTTACAACAAGCACCTCAATTTCCCCCCATTTTGGTTGCAAGACTTCTAGATTTGGAATAGACATTTTAATTTCCCCTTCCGTTTACCTTTCCGCCCAAACGGTTTAGGATGTATCTAACTTTTCATTAGATGGCATGGGATCATACTTTACCCGTTCAGTAACAGCAGGGAAAATTAAACGTTACCTTTTTTGTGACAGCGGGGATTAAACTTTCCCTGTTCAGTAACAGCATGGGTTTAAAAACTTACCTGTTTAGTAACAGCATGGGTTTAAAACGTTACCTTTAGTAGACCGGGGTTTAAACGTTACCTTTCAGTAACAGCATGGGATTAAACGTTCCCTGTTCAGTAGACAGCATGGGTTTAAACTTCCCGTTCAGATGACGGCATTCGTTTTAAACATCTCTCCTTCGGTAATGGCCAGGGATTAACATTACCCTTTTAATGATGGCAGGGGATTAAAATTTATACCTTTAGTGGAACAGTATTATTTATTACAATTAGTGAGGCTGAGATTACATGAGATTTTTGGTTTCCCATTTTTCAATGCTTTTTTGAACACAGGATCTCCTATGCGGTCTACCCCACCCCCCCATTCCGTTTCTCCCCCCCACGAATAGTCCCCCACTCTCTAACCTACTACTCCTTCATTTATATATTCATTCTATATTGTCCCCCCCCTCATCCCTATTTAAATACTCCCGCCCCCCCTTCAGAATTCTTTCCCCCACACAGCAACCCCCTTCCATTCAGGGGCAATTTATCTGTAGAAAAAAAGATTTACCCAATGAAAAGTCAGCCCAGTTTCTAAGAACCAAACCCCTCTGTCCACACCAATACTTTTCCATCATTTAATTCCCCGGCTCCCCCTGCCTTTTTTGGGAGCGCATGGCACCCCAGTAATTTCCCGGGGAACACAACCCTTTGGGGGTCCCTTTCCCTTTAGCTTTGAGCCTAGTTTTTTAAAATTATTTTTAGGGTCCTCCCCTACCGTTTATTCTGTCATTGGTTCCAAAATTTGGGCCAAACACTGGGGCATCGCCACCCCCCCCAGTAATTTATCCCCCCCTTCCCCAATTCCGAACCGGGACCCGGGGGACACAAACCTTCGGTTGAGGGGGTCCTGGCGACAAATTATTTATCCGTCTTTTGATTATGAATCCCCTACAACTACAAATGTCTTTTTTACCTCATTCCCTCTCCCCTACTACTAGTTGGGGTGCTTTTTTCGGCTGCTAAAGAGCAGTTCCATAGGTGCCCTTTTTTGAAATGTTCTCCGCATTTTCCCCCCAACTTGGCAATTTTGCTAGGAATCTCCTTCAGGCCTTCCTTTTTCTGGTACCCCCATATTTTACTAGATCGGACTTTTTCGGATGCGGCAATGCCGATTATTTTCATTTTTTTTTTTATTTGTATTCGTAAAATTCGGGGGGGTTGTTTTAAATTTTTTAAAAATTTTTTTTTTTTTTTAGATTTTTAAGATTTTTTTTTTTTTTATTTTAAATAAATTGAGTCCTTTGGGGTCCCTTCCCCACAAAGGGGGTGCAACCCATTTGTTATGGCCTATTAAATTGTTTTGAAAATTGAAAAAGGGGGCCCACAAAGAGGGCGGTTTTCTATTTTCCTACCTGGGGCCGAAGTAGAAATACAAAAAACAGGCCTATTTTAAAACCGTCAGGTCCCTGCGAATGCCAAAAGGTGCCCGGTTGGGAGTGGGGAAACTTTTGTACGCGTTCCCCGCGGGGGTCGATAGTTTTAAACAGGCAGAAGGGGACCCGGCTCCACCCCGGATGTTACTGGCGGGGGCCGCTGAAATTTAGCCCCAAAGCCATTTCCCAACACGGGGTGTAAAAGTGGGTTTTAAGGGGTTTAAAGTCTGACGGGGTGGGGGGTTCGGGGGTTTTCTCCATTTTGGACAATCTCTTTTTTTAAAGGAAGGGTTCCCTTTTAAAGGGGTTTCCCACTAGCATTTTGGGATGCAATTTAAATAGGAAATGAGGACCCCCGGGGAAAAAATAAGCTATCGGAAAGGGGCCTCTGAAATGTTGGTTTCATTTTGGAGAACCAGTCACACTTGAGCGGGATTTCTCCATTCTGTTTATGGGCGTTTTTGGAAAATTATATCACAGCCATATACAATAAAAAAAAAAAAACCCTCAGTATCAAAATTCAAAGAGTAAAAATATTTGGGTTCCCCTACAGATTTGGAGAATCTTACAGTCATTTGAAGAAAGAAGTCTTGGTGAGGGCCCTTTACTGATTTATCATCAAAAAAAACCCTTTTAAAACTTTTTTTTTTCCCGCAGATTCTTTTGTGGGAACCCCCAACGGGATGATTGGGGAGGGAGGGGGGAAAAAAGCCCTGCCTCGAATCCCAATAAAAAAAAAAATTAGGGGGGATAACGATTAACCCCTTGGGTGCAGGGGGCAAAAATCTTTTAAAAATTTGAATACAAATTTGCCCTACGGGAAAAAAAAATTTAAGGGAATGACCCCGGGAAATTTTTACGAAAAGATTTTAATAAGGGGGAAATTTGAAATTTTTTCTTTTTAAAAAAAAACAAATTTTGAAAATTTTTCCCGGAAAACACCATTTTTTAATGCTTCCCAAAGATCCATACGGGGTATCACTAAAAAGGGGGGAACCAATGATCTCAGGGTCTGACACAAAATTTTAGAGATCTTAGGGAAAAAAATTTTGAGATATACAAAAATAGAAAGATAGAAAATCACTATAGAAGTGGGACCCCTAAAACCCCCAAAAATTTTATTTAAAAGCTGTAAAAATTTTTTCTGGAAATGGGGGGGGAGGCCCGATACAAAGCACAAAATTTTTTTTTGAATTACTCTCATTTGTTTTTAGAGCACAATTCTTTTTTTTTGATGTATGGCCAAAAACCAGCCCCGGGGCACGCGATGGGGTGCTCATGCGCCCCCAACTTATGCCAAACTTGCTTTTTGGGGTTGGTGAGAGGGAACAATGGTCTTCCCATGGGGAAAAAAAGGGACGTGGTGTTTTTGGCAAAGAAAAAATATTTGAGGGTTATCTTTAAAATTATAGCAAGGAGATACTTGAGTTTTAAAATTTTTGTTTTGGCAAGAACTTTGAATTGAACAAACGTTTTTAAGGTTTTATATGTATACTTTGGGTAAAAATATGGATGGCTCAATTGAAAACAAAAGTATATTGAAAAAAAGACGGCAAAATTAAAAGTGGAATAACGGCCAAAAAGCACTGCTTTCAAAGGAATCCTCCAAAGGAAAAATTTTGAGATTGAAAAGGGAACTGCTCAAAACTTTGGGAATGTTAAAGGGCATTTTCTTAGCACTGGGAATAGATTAAAAAGAAGATATTATCCTCAGACCGTTTTAAAAATGAAACTTTTGAGTGCCCCCAATAGAACAGAAGGGAAAAACCAAAAGGCCCCCCTGTACGGGGGGGACTCCCATAGAACGGGTTGGAAAAACCACAGCCCCCCCCCTTTTTTACTGGGAATTTCCCAAAAACAGAATGGAAACACGCGCTCCCCTGAACTGGGAACCCCCATAGCACGGGAAATGGAAACACAGCGCTCCCCTGTACGGGGGGAACCCCATAGAAAGAATGGGAACACAGCGCTCCCCTGTACTAAAAAACTCCCATAGCACAGAATGGAAACACAACTCTCCACTGTACGGGGGAACCCCCATAAAACAAAATTTGGAGAACACAGCCCCCCCCCTGCGGGAAAACTCCCAAAGAACAAAAATGGAAAAACAAAAGTGACCCCCGGAATGGGAACCCCCATAAACAAAAGGGAGAAAACAAAAACTCCCATGTACTGGGAATCCATAGAAAGAAGGGGAGGAGAGCTTTTCCCCGTAAGGGAAAACCCCCCTTGGGAACCCCCTTGGGAAAAACACAGCGTTTCCCCTGAAAGGGGAACCCCCCCATAGAACAGGTTGGAGAACCCCGCCTCCCCTGAAACGGGGGAAACTCCCATAGAACAAAAAATGGGAACCCCAAGCGCCCCTTTTGTACGGGGAACCCCCATAAAAACAAAATTTGGAGAACACAGCGTTTTCTGAAAGGGGAACTCCCATAAAAAAACCAGAATGGAAAACACACGCCCCCTGATGGGAACCCCAAAGAACAAATGGAAAACCCACAGCTTTCCCCTGTCCCTGGGAACCCCCAAAAAACAGAATGGAGAACACAGGTTTTTCCTGTATGGGAACCCCATGAAACAGAATGGAGACCAGTGCCCCCCGTTTTGGGGAACTCCCATAAAACAAAATGGAAAACACAGCGCTCCCCGGGTTTTTGGGAACTCCCATAAGTCTTTGGTGTAATCTGCCGGGGGCCCTGTTCCCGTCTGGATGGTTCTACAGCTTCAGTCTTCCACCCCTTTCAGGTTTGGGGGTTGGCTCTAACCAGTGACATTTTCCCTTGCTTTTTTTGCTAGCCTTTTAAGGGGACATTGAGAGGGAGGGGTTTTAAAAAAGGGATGACGTGAGGTTGGTTTAAAAATCTGAGCAAAGCAAAGCGTATTTGTCTTGAGGGGAAGGTGTTTTCTTCTTCAGTCACTCTTATCTGTATATTTACACGCTAAGATAACAGTTTCACATTGCAGCCCTGAACACATAGCACAAGCCTCCTCCTTGATATTCACTTACTCTAAAGTCAGGCTCAGACCGTCCCACAGGGGAACAAGGGAAACCCTTTTTGGTCCCCGAGAGGGCCCGAACCCGGGAAATTTCTCTTAAAAATGCATATCTTCCTTGGGGAAAATGGAGAAAGTCAGAAAAAAAAAGAGGCCCGAGTATAAGGGGGGGTAAAAAGTTGTTGTAGGGTTTGGGGCCCCCGGACCCCCGTCCGACACTGCTAAAGGGTTTTAAAGGTTTTTTCCGTAAGTCCCCCCCTGTGATTAAAAAACAGCAGGAAGTGACATCACCAGCCCCCACCAAATACTAGAGCAAAAGGGGGGGCTGGTCGGGACCCCAGGAAACTTTCCCCAAACAAACGCATTTTGATAACCTTTCTGTATCTTGGAAAAAGAACAAATTAAAAACACAATGGGATTTGGTAAAAATGTTAATTTACCTTTGCTGTATGTTTCAAGGAAAAAAGGGAATCTCCTTAAAAAATTTTCCGATTTGTTACGTGTAGTCCCGCAGGGTTTTGGGGAAACCTCCTTCCCTTCTTTTATTAGTGATGTCCCCGGTTTAAAAATCAAAAATTTTCCCCTTTTTCTTACAAAAACGATGTGGGTTTCCCCCATTGATGATCTTTTGACTTCCAAGAACCCCCCCAGTGCAAGTACGGGCTGGGGAGGGGGGGGGAGCCTATGGATTTGGAACAACTGGGGCCTCCCCAACCCCCCAAAAATTTTTGGAGACAGATATTCTTGGGAAGGGGGGGGGAAAGCGATTCTTTATGTAAAATTCTTTTATATTGCAGAAAGAAAAATCTCAAAGGGGCAGGTGGGCGAAGTGGTCCCGGCCCCCGCATCACTAAAGGAGTTTTGCACCTCACTTTTTTTTAAAGATCACTTTTGGGGCGGGGGGGGAATAAAATTTTAAACCCCCTTTACCCAATGTTTATTTCAATGAAGTTTTCCCCCCGTCCCCTTTCCCCCAGTTTTCTGTTCAGAACACCCCCATTACTTTGAAAATACACTTTTTGAGGTGCGGGATCCCCAAGTGGGCATGCCAGCAATAATTTTTCTATGGGCTTTTGGGCTAATAGGAGGGGTGGGAATTTTTTTTAGTTTAGTCGCTCACCCCCCTCCCCAACACAATATGTCACACTATACAAAAGTACTACAACACTGCGTTTGGTGATGGGAGTGCGTAGATAATTATCTGCTGCGCATGCGCACGAGTCAGGAGGCTGGCACTTCTTTAGTGTAGTCGCTCACTTTCCTCCCTGAGCAAAATCACATATACAAAAATACGCGAAAAGGCCCTTTTTGGGGGTGGGGGAGTGAGTAGGGGAAATTAGCTGCTGCGCAGGCGCACGAGTCGGAGGTGGAAAACTTTTGGTTGTCCCCTCACTTTTTCCCCCCTGAACAAAAAACCCCAAATAACAAAAGTACGCACACGGTTTTGGGGGGGGAGTGGTAGATTTAAATTTTCTTTCTGCGCTTTCGCACATTCCCGGTGGGTGGCAATTTTTTATTTTAGTCGCTTACTGTTCTCCCTGAACAAAACCTCACACTATACAAAAGTACTGTGACACTGCATTTTTTGGGTTTGGGGGTGGCAATTTACATTAAAGAAATGCCACCTCCCGGCTTTTGCGCTGCGCAGCAGGGTAATTATCTAATGGGGATGTGTGCTAAATTGGGGGTTTGGGGCTTTTTTTCTGTAGCAAATCGCTGCCCTCCCCAAATGAAAAGTCCCCCATAGGGAAAGTAGGGGTTTACACTGCGTTTGGGGGGAGGGGGGAAAAGGGGTTTGTGGTGCAAACAAAGTGCCCGCCTTTCCCGACTAGTGCACTTGCGCAGAATGATAATTAAGTGTGGCATGGGTTTTAAAACAGGAGGCAATTCTTCATTACTTAGCCGGACCCCCGTTCTGAAACCCAAACAAATGTCCAAAATATTGAAACGAGAGCAAACTGGGTTCAGGGGGAGGGGGGGGGTGGCTACCCCTATTGAAAAAACCACCCCTTCCCGGTATTTTCACGGGGCGCAGGGAGATTATTATCTGCGGGGCTGTGCCTTTTAATTAGGGGGAGAGGTTTCTTTACTGTAGGGTGCCCCCTGCCTTTTGTTTAAAGGCTGTAAGTGATGAAAATTTCATTCAAACATCACCTTTACCCACAAAATTTACACTACGGAAGTTTTGGTCCCTGGGGTATCGGCATGCGCTGTACATAAAATCTGCTGCACATCACACTAGTCAGGGGGGTGGGGACTTCAATAATGCAGCCCCACCGCTCTCCACAAAAAGCAGGGGTCACACCTTTTTTTTGCATAAAGTGACTTTTTTGTTTGGGGAAAATGGTGGGTGGGTACACTATTGAAGTTCAGCCTCCTGACTATGGCGATGCGCTTTCAGATAAATGTTAACTGGGGCCCTGCGGGGCTAATTTTGGAGGCAAAGGGATTCTTTACCCGTAGCTGCCCCCCCACCCCCCTCAAACGAAAAAATCATATGTTTAAAAAATTTCTGGGGGGACACTGTGTTCAGGGGGGAAAGGGGGTTGCAAAAAATAGAAGTGCCAAATCCCCCTTACTAGTGCGCAACGCCACAGGGTTTAAAAAATTTTGGGCTGTGCACTAATCAGGAGGCAGATGCTTCTTTACTGTCCGTCCAATGCCTTCCTGAAAAAAACATCACCAAATATAAAAAAGGGATTCAAAAACGGGGTTCGGGGAAAGGGCCCCACTATTTCGAAAAATGCCAGGCCCCCCTGACTATGCGCATGCCAGATGATCAAATTTGGCATATGCACTTTAAACAGGGACAGATCCTCTTTCTTTTTCCCCCCCACTGCCCTTTCCCCAATAAAAAGTTACACATTTTAAAAATATTTTTGGGGGGGGGGGTGGCCCCCAGTATTTAAGTGCCAGCCTCCCGACTAGTGGCATGGCAGCAGAAATTTTTAAACTATCGGGCATGCGCACTAACCCCGGGGCGACGCTTCTTTTTCTTAGCCGCCCACTGCCCCCTTCCGAAAATGGAGTTTAAACTGTGTTTGGGGAGGGTGGGAGCAGTTCACTTTTAAAAAAGGCAACTTCTATAGTGGGATATAGTAATAAGGGATTTGTGAACTGAAAGAAAAATCATCACTTTCGGCATAAATATAACATTGACAATAATGTAACAAACCCCTTTAAAAATAATTCCCATTTAAAATCAATAAAGTCCATAAAGAATGTTTTGCCATAATGAATTTAAAAAAAAAAAAAAAAAACCCTTTAAAAAAGTGTCTGGGTTTCGGACTAACAACAAAAAATGGGGACTTAATAAACCCCCAAATGAAAACCCCTCCTGAAGCCGCTTCCTGAGATCTGTCAGATCGGGTAAATTTCCCAACCACAATTTTGGGGCTTAACATTGTTCTGTTTGCAAAGGGGGGAAGGGTCCTGCGCAGCCACGCAAAAAATTTAGAGGGGAAAGGAAGCACTCCCCAAACTTTTATGTTACATATTTTCATATTTGGAAAAGCGTCAAAAGGGGTTCCCAGGGTTTTTTACTCCTTTTCTTCTTCACGGGGAGGTTATTTTTTACATTTTGCATAAAACATTTAATATTGCTTTGGAATTTTTTTTTTTTTCATCTTGCCTGAGTGTTTATTTTAAATTTTTTCAATTTTTTTCTATCAGTATGATTATTTTTTTGGGGACCCCATCCCCTGGGTTTTCTTTTTTACCGCATGTGGTGTACTTTGTTGATGGGAAAATTAAATTTTTTTTTTTGGTTGGTTCCCCCTTTTGGGTTTTTAAATTTTTTATTTCCAGATGAACTTATTCCCCCAAAAAAATTTAACAAAAAAAATTTAGAAGGCCTTGGCCCAAAAGTTTTTACTTTCCCTTTGGGAATTTTAATTAAAAATACCGGGTTTTTTTTTAATTTTCCCTTTTCCCTCTTTTTGAACGGCGATTACCCTTTTTTTTTTAAAATAAAATTTTCCATTCAAAAAAATTTTAAAAACCCCCCCCTTTGCAAAGGTCCCCAAACCCCCCCTCCTTTGACCAAGAGTATTTTCAAAGGAACGAGCGGGTCTACTTTAAAAACCACTTAAACCAAAAGAAACCTCCCCATTGACCCAAAAAAAATAAAACCAA
>JAODAL010048749.1:0-28735 GCA_025379985.1 Phyllomedusa bahiana | reverse complement strand
GTGGCGGGGGGGGGACGGCGCGTCGAAAAACTCGAGGCATTTTTGATGGCGAGTCGGCAAAGTGCGGCGCAGTGAGCGCTCGGGCAGGCTCCGACAGCCAGACCTGTTTATTTTGGTCTAAAATCCCTCCAGCGGCGGACAAGTGAAGCAGGATCGGAAATGCGAGGAAAATAAAGGGAATCGCAAGAAAAAATCTCGGCTCTCAGCGCCGTGCGGCATGGAGTATGATTCCCAAAAAAAATCGCCTTTATAAAGGCGGAAAACAGTGTCAGAAAAAGAGCTCAATCCTTAAAAATAAAAAATAGATTAAAAAAATCACTTTCCAAAAATCTGGGAAATGGCCAACATAGGGAAAATTATGATTTTGGGGAAATTGCCGGGAAATACAGTAATTAAAAATTCTGAAAGAAAATTCTCATTGATCGGCATAAAACCGGCCAATCAGAAGGGGAGTGACAGTGAACCATTAAAACCTATGGAGAACATTGCCCAAATCAGAATCAAAGGCGGGACATTTCCCAAAAATACTGTAAAAGAAAAAAGAGCTGTTGGCAAAGCTAGCGGTGGCTTGGATACCCCAGCCAATCAAGCGCAGCTATTTCCCCCATTGTAGTCATGGAGAGATCGGCGCATGCAATCCCGGCTCTCAGCCCCGGCGGCATGGAGTATTAAAAAAAAAATCTTTTTTTATTAGTTTAAAATATTCTCAAAAAAGAGCTGAAACCTCTATAAACATAAACATTAAAATCCCGAACAACGCGTTTGTCCCGAGCCCGGCGCTAATTAGGAATTGCATGAGAGAATTGCCGGGGAATACAGTAATTAAAATTCTGTAGCTATTCTCATTGGTGGGGCATAAACCAGCCAATAAATAGGACGACAAAGACCCATTATACCCATGGAGAAGTTTTGACCAATCAAAAAACAAAAGGCGGACAGTTCAAAATACAGTAAAAATACAGAAAGAGCTGATTGGTTGAGCAAACGGGGGCTCGTCCAGCTTAGCCAATCAGAGTTCTATGGGAAAAAGAAATGCAGAGCGACTCTGTTTTTTGATTGGCTAACTTAAAAGAGGCGCGGTTATTTGGACCAATGGGGAGAGCGAGCGACACTCTTATGGGTTTCAAATTTGCAATCGGGAATACAACTGTACATGGCCGAAATAAAATTATAACACTATAGAAGCTTGTACCGATGTGTAATAAAAATGAAATAATAATTGTGGGTAAAAGAAAAAAAAATATTAATATTAATTCAATAAAATCATGTTTATTTCTTTATTTTCGTTGCACCCATACTAGCCCCCCTACTAGCCCCGGCTAGCTCAACCAATCAGCTCTTTTCTGTATTTTTACTGTCTTTTGAAACTGTCCCGCCCTTTGATTTTGATTTGGTCAAAACTTCTCCATAGATATAATGGTCTCTGTCGCTCCTATTTCGATTGGCCGAGATAGCCAAGCCCCCGTAAGCTCAGCCAATCAGCTCTTTTCTGCATTTTTACTGTATTTTGAACTGTCCCGCCTTTGATTCTAATTGGTCAATAGTTCGCCATAGGTTTTAATGGTTCACTGTCGCTCCTCTTCTGATTGGCCGGTTTCTGCCGACAATGAGAATAGCTTTCAGAATTTGAATTACTGTATTTCCCGGGCAATTTCCAATATCCTAATTCTTGATGTTGCGCCGTTCTAGATTTTTGGAAAGTGATTTTTTTTATGTATATTTTATTTTTGAGGTTTGAGCTCTGTTTCTGAGAATGTTTTCCGCCTTTATAAAGGCGATTTTTGATTCATACTCCGCACGGACATCTTTAATGATTTAATGATTTCTCGCAGTTTTCCAGCCTATCTCGAATCGGAACACATCTTCAGAGCAGTCCCTTCTGCGCCTAAGTCCCGCACTGCGCCCCACACACTGGCGAGGCGCAGGGAACATTTCCCCGCATGTATGAGCGCACCTCCTCGGACAGCGAATCATAGGCGCAGCCCCGCACTGCGCCTCAGTCCCCGCACTGCGCCCCACACACTGGCGAGGCCCGGCGGACTTTCCACCGCATGTATGAGCGCACTACCTCCGGCGGCGGATCATAGGCGCAGCGCCGAACTGCGCCTAAGTCTCGCACTGCGCCTAACACACTGGTGAGGCGCGTCGGACTTTATATAGGATGTATGAGCGCGCCCCGGCCCCGACATAAATCAGGCGCAAATTTCGCCGGAAAACTGGCGGAAAGGTGCGCCCCGACCCGGCGAGATTTATACATGTCGCCCTTTGTGTTTTTCGGTTAGTAACCCCCCCCACATGATGAATATATCCTCTAACTAGATTTCCGCTGCAAGAGGCGTCTGTGATGATGACATGAGTTAAACTAATAAAGGAATGGTTTTTTTTTTACCATAAACTTGAACATTTCATCGGCTGCTGCATTCATAATGTTGCAAAACTGCAAATAAAAGTAACAGAATATTTTTTAAAAAGTTAAATTTTTCTTCAATGTTTACTCAAGGGTAACAATCCTTACAGCTGAGTTATGAGACTATATTCCTGGCCACAATGTTGTCTATTATTCCACTCTGTAGGCTCCGCCCAGAATTCCAGTAGGAGGCGGCTCTGGCTGCTATGCTGTGTTATAGGCTCTGGTTACTATGATGTTTTATAGGCTCTGGTTGCTATGATGTGTTATAGGCTCAGGTTGCTATGATGTGTTATAGGTTCTGGTTGCTATGATGTGTTATAGGCTCTGGTTGCTATGATGTGTTATAGGTTCAGGTTGCTATGATGTATTATAGGCTGTTTTTGCTATGATGTGTTTTAACCTCAGGTTGCTATGATGTTATATAATCTCTGGTTGCTATGATGTGTTATAGGCTCTGGTTGCTATGATGTGTTATAGGCTCTGGTTGCTATGATGTGTTATAGGCTCTAGTTGCTATGATGTGTTATATGCTCAGGTTGCTATGATGTTTTATAATCTCTGGTTGCTATGGTGTTTTATAGGCTCTGTTTGCTATGGTGTTTTATAGGTTCTGGTTGCTATGATGTGTTATAGGCTGTCCATGCTGTGATCTGCCCTTCCTGAGAACTTGGATGCTTTCCATGCTGTGATCTGCCCTTCCTGAGAACTTGGATGCTTTCCATGCTGTGATCTGCCCTTCCTGAGGACTTGGATGCTGTCTATGCTGTGATCTGCCCTTCCTAAGAACTTGAATGCTGTCCATGCTGTGATCTTCCCTGAATGCTGTCCATGCTGTAATCTTCCCTTCCTGAGAACTTGGATGATGTCCATGCTGTGATCTGCCCTTCCTGAGAACTTGGATGCTGTCCATGCTGTGATCTGCCCTTCCCGAGAACTTGAATACTGTCCATGCTGTGATCTGCCCTTCCTGAGAACTTGGATGTTGTCCATCCTGTGCTCTGCCTTTCCTGAGAACTTGGATGCTGTCCATTTTGTGATCTGCCCTTCCTGAGAACTTGGATACTGTCTATGCTGTGATCTGCCCTTCCTAAGAACTTGGATGCTGTCCATACTGTGATCTGCCCTTCCTGAGAACTTGGATGCTGTCCTTACTGTGATCTGCCCTTCCTAAGAACTTGGATACTGTCCATGCTGTGATCTGCCCTTCCTGGGAACTTGGATGCTGTCTGCACTGTGATCTGCCTTGTACAACCCCCTAACCTCCTTGCTGCTATCTCCAAAGCTGGGTTCACACTGTGTTCTTTGACATGTATTTTGCAGCGCTGATTATAAGCCAAATCCAAGAATGAAACCTCCAGAGAGTAAAAGTATAACGGAAAGGCTTCTACCTCTTCTTTGTTTTGGACCCATTCCTGGTTTTGGGACACAAATAAATTCTTGGGACATGAGTCCAACCACTCAGAAACCCTATGCTTGTGAGACCCTTGGGCAAATGCCTAATATGCCCAATGGATAAGACAGCCCTGGTTGGATCTATATGAAATTCAGCAGAACAGCCGGCTAGGTGAAGGAGTTACACAGAATCCACGGCAACAAAATTGTAGGAAATATTTAATTAAAACTATTTTGAGATTACTTAATTTTACATTTAGGAAGCAAATGAACCAAATTCAGTGCAAAGGTGTCCACAGCCTTCCAAGGAAGTAATAGATAATATTCAGAATATAATTATTCAATGCAAAAAAAGCAAGAGATGCTTATTAACCTCGTAAGATGATAAGAAAATATTCTTATAAGATGCAAACTTACGAATCCACTCTCGGCAACATAAGCCGGGAGGCCGCTGACCAGAGCCCAGTGATCAGCTGGGGGGTTCCTGGAAGGGAAAAGAAAGAGCACAATATAAGATAATAAAAAAGTTACAAAACTTTTCTATGAGATACTAAATATACATTTGTTATTTTTATGTTACTGTATCACTTTCAGGGGTGTTTTAACAGTATTATGGGCCCTGGCATAGCAGTGCAGTGGGCCCTGCCCAAATACATGACATCACACTGCTTCTACCCACATCTAAATATGACACCATGCCAACCCCAAGCACACCCGAATCATCATATCACCTACTTCAGGTCACTCTACTGAGGTTGTATAAGCAGCCTGCAGCCTACAAGACTAATGGCAGGGCAGGGGGCCGATGACTCTCTGCTCCACCAATCTGCAGCTTACAAGACTAATGACAGGGCAGGAGGCCAATGACTCCCTAATCCACCAACCTGCAGCCTACAAGACTAATGGCAGGGAAGGGGCCGATGACTCCCTGCTCCACCAACCTGCAGCCTTCAAAACTAATTGGCAGAGTATAGAGCTAATGACTCCCTGCTCCACCAACCTGCAGCCTGCAAGACTAATGCCAGGGCAGGGAGCCAATGACTCCCTTCTCCACCAACCTGCAGCATACAAGACTAATGGCAGGGTAAGGAGCCAATGACTCCCTACTCCACCAGCCTGGAGCCTACAAGACTAATTGGCAGAGTAGGGGGCGAATGACTCCCTGATCCACCAACCTGCAGCCTACAAAACGAATTGGCAGAGTAGGGAGCTAATGACTCCCTTCTCCACCAACCTGCAGCCTACAAGACTAATTGGCAGGGAAAGGAGCCAATGACTCCCTTCTCCACCAACCTACTGCCTACGAGACTAATTGGCAGGATAAGGAACCAATGACTCCCTACTCCACCAGCCTGGAGCTTACAAGACTAATTGGCAGGGTAAGGAGCCACTGACTCCCTGTTCCACCATCCTGCGACCTGCAAGACTTATTGGTAAGGCAGAGAGCCAATGACTCCCTACTCCATCAACCTGCTTACAAGACTTATTGTCAGAACAGGTAGCCAATGGCTCCCTGCTTCACCATGGTTCTTTGACATGGTTGGCATGTCCTTAAAACGTACAAACAGTAAAATAAGCACTGCCGACCCAGGGTATATTCCCTGTATTCCTGGGACACACATACACCACCTGGGGACCCCTATACTTCTTGGGCCCCCGAGCAACTGAATAGTGTCCAATGCAAAATAGGGCCCTGATTACTTTTCGTGGATGTATCTGTGCCTTTCCTATAAAATTTGAGATAAGGCCAGGTTCATATCTGTGTTGGAGGTTGGAGGTTCACATCTATTACATGATGGACACCAATGGAACCTGATGGACCCACATTGATTACCACAGGGTCCTCTGGATTTCGAACATTGTGTCAATAATTGTAACACGCTGGACTGTTTTTTCCATAACTTTTGACAGAATCTTCAATGGAGGCTCCGACGTAGGTGTGAACCAAGCCTGAGCGGGACCATTTCAGAGGTATATATATAAAAATTGCTTGATATTGTCAGCTATATATATATCAAATCTGTGCTCCAAGGTCCCATGGATACAACAGATTTTTTTCCATAGATTCCGATACCCGACCACTTTTGATGGCTTTTGCTGCAGTTACTCAGGCACAGAAGAGCCTCATGTAATTGGGTTAATCCGTGTAAGATACACAATTAAGAAATGGGGATAAATACTTTTTATAGGCACCTTAGGAAACCTGTGCTCTAGATACACTTACGGGATAACTTTGATGTCTTCCTTTCCGTGCAGGATGTAATCGATGACCTTGTAGAAGAGGATTTCCTAGGAATACACAAACATTTATGTCACTAAAAGGAAGGTGGCATCAGATAATGAGCTGTTGTTTAACTCGTGTTTTTATGTGAAACACATTTTTTAGAATTGTTTAGTTTAATTTTCCATATTACCACCAATATTTGTAAAAAAAATAAAATCCTGAAATCCTGCAGTTTTCACTTTGGCCACTAGGCTTAATAATAGTCTCATACGTCCTGTTCTGTAGAGATCACTTCCCCGCAGTCTCCTCATAACAGGCAGGATTACACTGACAGGTAACACCTACATATAGAGAACACAGGATCCACTATTCACTATAGATTGACACCTTCTGTTCTGTAGAGATCACTTCCCTGCAGTCTCCTCATCACAGGCAGGATTACACTGACAGGTAACACCTATATATGATAATCACAGGATCCACCATTCACTATAGACTGACACCTCCTGGTCTGTAGAGATCACTTCCCCGCAGTCTCATCATCACAGGCAGGATTACACTGACAGGTAACACCTATATATAGAGAACACAGGATCCACCATTCACTATAGACTGACACCTCCTGTTCTGTAGAGATCACTTCCCACAGTCTCCTCATCACAGGCAGGATTACACTGACAGGTAACACCTATATATAGATAACACAGGATCCACCATTCACTATAGACTGACCCCTTCTGTTCGTAGAGATCACTTCCTGCAGTCTCCTCATCATCAAGGCAGGATTACACTGACAGGTAACACCCATATATAGATAACACAGGATCCAACATTCACTATAGACTGACACCTCCTGTTCTGTAGAGATCACTTCACAGCAGTCTCCTCATAATCACAACAGGATTATACTGACAGGTAACACCTATATATAGATAACACAGGATCCACCATTCACTATAGACTGACACCTTCTGTTCTGTAGAGATCACTTCCCTGCAGTCTCCTCATCACAGGCAGGATTATACTGACAGGTAACACCTATATATATAGATAACACAGGATCCATCATTCAAGATAGACTGACACCTCCTGTTCTGTAGAGATCACTTCTCCGCAGTCTCCTCATTATCACAAGCAGGATTACACTGACAGGTAATACCTATATATAGAGAACACAGAAGCCACCATTCACTATAGGAGATGTCACAGAGCATGCCCACAACACTCTCCTTTAGAAGTCAATGGGTCTGCTCCTGTTCACAGGCTCCTATGCCCATGTAGCTGCAGTAAAGTAAATGCTGTTAAAAGCAACTCATAATCTGTTATATCTGAGACAAGATTCCATATTTATATCCAATTGTCTGTGGGATTTTGTCTTTTATGTTATGTTTGGAAGCTTAAAGGGGTGTTTCCACCACAAACACTGATGATACATTGGTAGGATATACCCTCAAGATGTGATTGGTAAACTGGGGATAATGTAACCGCTAAAGGGAAAATCAGCAAGATGTGGTAAAAATACCCCCAAAATTGTGTCCAAAATCGAACTGGTTAAAAAGACTTTAAAAAAAACAAACAAAATAAAACATGAAGTCCCTTCTGGTTTTCGTACCCGTCCGTCTGGTGTCCGTGGCCCAGAATACGGAGGAACTTCTCCCATGAGAACCGGCCACATGTCAAAGAATTCCTAAAAAGAAATAAAAAATTGTTACAAATTTAGTTTTACCACTAGATACAAAGAAACATAATCCAGAGTCTTGGTTACTGGGTCTCTGACGAGATGAGGTGGAGCAATATGGTGTGTAGGCTTGGACTGGCCCATAGGAGAGTAGGGGAGACCCTTGGTGGCCCCTGGATAGAATTAAAAAGTCATGTGTAGAATTTGCAGTTATGTATAGCAGTGGTAGGGTGAACTCCAGGAGTCATCTCCACTGGTGGAATCAAGAATCAACTCCACTGGTGAGCCCCAAGAATCAATTCTACTGGTGGGCTCCAAGAATGAACTCAACTGGTGGGCCCCAAGAATCAACTCCATTGGTGGACCCCAAGAATCAACTTCACTGGTGGGCACAAAATAACAACTTCACTGGTGGCCCCAAGAATCAACTCCACTGGTGGCCCCAAGAATCAACTCCACTGGTGGGCCCAAGAACCAACTTGACTGGTGACCCCAAGAATCAATTCCATTGGTGAGCCCCAAGAATCAACTCCATTGGTGAGCCCCAAGAACCAACTTCACTGGTGACCCCAAGAATCAACTCCACTGGTGACCCCAAGAATCAACTCCACTGGTGTGGGGACCAAGAATCAACTCAACTGGTGGGCCCCAAGAATCAACTCCACTGCTGGGTCCTAAGAATCAACTTCAGTGGTGGCCCAAAGAATCAACTTCACTGGTGGCCCCAAGAATCAACTCCACTGGTGGCCCCAAGAATCAACTCCACTGGTGGCCCCAAGAATCAACTTCACTGGTGGACCCCAAGAATCAACTCCACTGGGGGCCCCAAGAATCATCTCCACAGGTGGGTCCAAGAATCAACTTCACGGGTGGCCCCAAGAATCAACCCACGGGGGGCCCCCAAGAATAAAACTTCCTGGTGGACCCAAAAATAAATCCATGGTGGGCCCAAAAACCCAATACGTGGTGGGCCCAAAAAATAACTACGATACTGCCAACTTTTAAAAGTAAAAAAGAAGGGATTCTTAGAGCGGCACGCGTAGCGTGCTGTCCCAAAAAATTTGCAAAACCCACTCCCTTTTATTGTTGGGCCCACCCCCTTCGACAAAAAAAAAAACACCCCATACAGCGAACTGTGAAATGGTCTGGCGAAAGCTAATTGGTTTTGGGTCACCCGGGTTTTCCCTGGACTGTTAGAGGGTTTTTTAGCATCAGGAGAGTGGGAGAAAACGGCAAACTGTTTTGACATTATGTTTGTTTGTACCTAATTTTGACAGTAAATTGAAATGAATATATGTGATTTCAAAAAAAAAAAAAATTTTTTGAAATTTATAAAAAATTTTAAAAATATATAAAAAAAAGGGTTTTATAAAGATATAAAAAAAATCTAAAAGATATTAATGTACAAACATTTAGATTTGTAGATTTTACAATTGAAATTTTTTGGGTGTAGATACACCTGCATGTTAAAAATGTATTTATGCGGTTGCTTCTTTTAATTTTTGTATGGTACATCAATTATAATTGTTTTATAATGAAATTCTAAAAAAAAAATTCGAAACTGTAAAAGGTAATATAAAAATACATGCAAAATTTTTTACAATATACGTATGCATGCATAAATGACTGAAATTATGAGTGAAGGAAGGGGGCGACGACCGGGGAAAACAGACAGGGAGGGTGGGGACGCTCTTCTCATTGCTGGGACTAGAGTGGGCAAATTGATTCTAACGAAGGGAATTTGTTTGAATTTCAGGAAAATTTCGGTTCTGAAGAATCGAACTTTGGGGTACTTGGGTGAGGAAGTGCGTTTTCATTGATAAAAAGGGTGCGAGCATGGGCTACATGGGGCAAAGCACTTGGGGGAAGAAGGGCAAATGCATGACATGTGCAGAGATGAAGCCAAAACAGAGCCCGCGGGATTTGTGACGTCACCCCATATATAAGTCGGGCGCGACGGGGGAAGTACACTCCTCTCCTGTTGACAGGGAAGTGTTGCGGTGTAGCTCTTTTTGAAAAATGATTTTTTTACAGCGATTTTTGTGGGGTGTCTCAGTTGTCTCAAAGGGCTGTTCTTTAATGTTTATTTTGATTTTTTGGGGGTATTGGATTGAAATCCGTGTGCGTCCCCTGCAGTGCTATCATTCAATATCCAAGGGGGATTAAGGGCCCGTTCCCGTTGTATTTATTTAAAGAAACGCGTTTTTTTAAAAAAAATACCACTTCATTTTTGGGTGTCATTCTTTTGCGCAATTTACATCCAGGATTAATTAAGGTTTTTTTTTTGCTGTGGTGACTCCAAGGGAAACCCTCTTTTTCACCCCAAAAATTAAACTTTCCTGTAGCCCAATTACAAGCGAAGGTTAATTACAATTTTTTCTCTTGTTGTGTAGCATAGAAAAACACGCAATTGTAACACGTACAAAGTTTAGTAGTTTGTGTCTGGTCCATCTGCCGCCGCAGCAACAGCAGACGCAGCAGCGCCAGTGGCACACTTTGCCATTGAAACCCAGTCAAGGCTCCACCACCTCTGTAGAAGGGAGCTGTCTCTCTTTGACATCATCTCCCGGTCCCGATGCTCCTGCTCCTCGCTACTCATGGCGCCAGCAGTCGTTCAGAGAGGCGATTGCAAAGAGACAACAGTATGCGTCCAACCTTCCTAAGGTGCAGCAGCTGACCGTGCTCCTGTCCAAGTTGTTGGTTACTGCAGCCCCTCCCTTTCCAAATGGTGGACTCTCACCGTTCAGAGAAACTAATGGCTTGTGCCAAAGCCGAGATGGAGAGTTCCAAGCCGTAATTTCTTTTCCAAAAAGGCAGTACCACCACTTCTTTAAATATGTAGAACAGAAGGTGGGTCAGTCCTTGAGCTTATCGGTTTTGTTCCAAGGTGCACGGCACGCGGGACGGTCTGGAGCTGTAACTACAGTCAGGCCAGTAAAATGTCCTTTACGGCCCACTGGGTGTGAATGTGCTTCCGGCCCAGGCACCCAACAACTTGGACAAGGAGACCCCGCTTTCTCCTCACTTTTGCTGCACCTGCGCCAATGTCCGGCCCCCTCCTCCTCCACCACTACCCACTTTCTCAGCCCCCACAAGTACTGCTCCATCATACCACATGTGTAGGGCAACAGCGGTGTCACGCAGTTCTACACCTGGCTTGCCTCGGCGAACGAAGTCAAAAGGGGGAGGAATGCTCCGCCCCATGAGCAAGAAATCGATTTTGTGGCTTTCTCCGCGCCAACTGCAAATCGGAACCATGGTGAGGACAATGGGAGGAACATGGTGTTCCGCGCTGCACCGAGGCGCGATGGTCCATGCACCCCGCATGGCGCACGGGTTGAAGCTGATTCTGAAAAGGGTCCGGAAGTCTTCCACCGATCTGCAGAACATTCTGAAAATGGCCAGGAAACTGTGCATGCACTTTATCCATTCCTCAAAGCCAGGAACACCTCCTCGAGTTGCAGCGGCAGAACGGCCTCCCCCATCCCCTCTGATATGCGATGTTTCCACCCGTTGGGAATTCCAGCCTGCACATGTTGGACCGGACTGTATGAACAGAGAAAAGGCCATTAACAATTGTTTGATGATCCAGGCAGAACAGAAGTACTCCCTGTGTAACTGTGATGTCAGCCAGTGTCAGCTCATGCGTGACACCTGCCGGTTGTTGTGGCCATTCGGGGAGGCCACGTTAGTTGTCAGTCACCAGGACTACGGGATGAATAATGTCATTCCACGGCTTCATGTCCTGGAACAGATGCTGAAAAATCTGTACTGGGCAGGGGACTGGAGACGTGGCGACTACATCTCCGTGGCCACATGAGTCCGGTGGGGACTGAAATGGAGGAGGAGGAGGAGGACATTGGAGCAGAAGCATTGTCTGGTGAAATGAGTAGATTTTCTACCCAGGTGACAAGAGAGGAGGAGCAGCTGGAGGAGGTGGATGGAGATGAGGAAGACGAGGCAGATTACCCCCAAGCACCGTGGCAGTATACAGTGGAATGGAGGCAGGGAGCCCTCGGAGTCACTTGTGCAGATGGCCCGCAGCATGTTATTTGCCTGGCTAGTGACAGCCGAATAGTCAGCATCCGGCAGAGGGATGACTTCTGGCTCTTCCCCTATTGGACCTCGCTACCGGTCCAAAATGGGAAATCTTTTTCCCAGCTATTGAGAGGGAGGACAAACTCAAATACTATAGGGAAATCCTCCGTAATCAGTTGGCCGCTGCCTATGTGCGGCATCGTCCCTCCTGTGAAAGGGCTGACCGGGGGGTTCCTCAGCGCTCACGTACTATCCCGCGGTGTGGGGGGAAGGTGGGGGGGTAGGGCAGTACCAGCCCCTTAGTAGAACCTAAGTTGGAGTCACTGATGAGCGTTCCCTTCACCCCCCCTAGTGAGGAGGGAGTCGCCCAGTAGCGCGGACCTGGAGCGCCCCTAAACCCAACAGGTGGTGGCTTACTTGGACAGATTGCCACCCAGTTAGAAGTCGCTGGACTAGGGGCACCCAAACTGGATGTGTGGCCGCAATTGCGAGTTTGCAGTGGAAAAAGCGTCCTGCCCGGCCAGTAGTGTGGCATCAGAGGGGTGTTCAGTGCGCGGGGCCATCGTTCCCCAAAAGAGAACCCGCTTGTCCAGGGAAATGTGGACTGACTGCCCTTTGTAAAAGACGAATCAGGCGTGGCGGCCAGGATTTCCACACCCAATGCCTTAGGCGTCGTTACATCAGCCATGGGGCCTCACCCAAAAACTGTGGAAATGGTCTGGGTTCAAACTCCCTGCCTCGCCACTATTCTGATCCCCGCCACCGCCTGATGCCACACATCTGCTGACAGTTTCTCTTGCAACCAACCATCTTTACCGGGGGGACTGGTATTGCCACCCCTCCAGAATGTCATTGTGCCATGTCTGCCTCATGGCTTTGCTTTGCTTTTTGCCGTGACATCAACCTGTGTCATTGTGCCACTCTATGACTCATGCTGTGCCGCCGTCACCTCCCTCTCTTTTCTTGTCCCCACTCTGTGGCCACTCTGTTTTTGCCGCCTCCGATGTCATTGTCCCACTGCCTGACCTCTGCTGCTGCCCCCGGTGCCCTCCCGCTTCAGTCTTGGCCTTTTTGGGGCCCCTACTCCTGTTTTTCCCACCTCCAAAAATGTCATTGTGCCCCTTTTGCCTCATGGCTGTGTGGCGCCGCCGTCACCCCCACACTCTGCCAATTTTGCACCTGAGCCCTCGCTTGTTTTTTTCCGCTTTCCCTTTGGCAGACTTTTCAGGAACATTCCCGCTTCAGTTTTTTGGTCAGTTTTGCCCTTAAGCGGCCCAGGGTTTTTTAGGGAAGGTTTTCAAGAGCGGCGGGGCCCTGGCAAACCCCGATTGTTGGGTTTTGGGGAAGGGGGAGGGGGGGGTGGGGGGAAATTTTTTTTTTGGGGGTGGGGGGCCGGGTTTGGGTGGGGGCGGGGGGGGGGGGGGGGAGGGGGGGGGGTGTGGGACCGGGTCACACTGGAGGCGCGGTCTGGGCTGGGGAGGTGTGCTCAGAAAAATACTGACGGCCACGTTATGGATTCCCAGCGTCCGTCCATACCTCCCGTGTGAGTAGCGGGTCCCGGACGACAATCCCCAATAAGAAAAAGGGGTTTCCTGGCAGCCAGCAATTAATATTAATTTTTACACTTAATCACTGTACTGTCAGGTGCCCCTGACCAGCCGCGATTGCTATACTTACTGCAAAGGGGGCTCCCGCAGGGAGCGACACGTCCCGAAAAAGGGTGTGTGCGTGCCCGTCTTAACTTTTTATGATTGGCCCGCCCATGTTTGACGCCAAAGCTTTAATTTGGCGGGAGATTTCGCTACCGTGACGGGGGGGCGGGATATGACCCCGATTGGTGGGAAAGTCCCGCCAAAAGCGGGAGAGTTGGCATCTATGAACTACAGTGGTGGGCCCAAGAATCAACTACAGTGGTGGCCCCAAGAATCAACTTCACTGGTGGGCCCCAAGAACCAACTCAATGGTGAGCCCCAAGAATAACTTCACTGGTGGGCTCAAGAATCATCTCCACTGGTGGGCCCCAAGAATCAACTTCACTGGTGAGCCCCAAGAATCAACTTCACTGGTGGGTTCCAAGAATCATCTCCACTGGTGGGCCCCAAGAATCCAACTCCATGGGGCCCCAAGAATCAACTTCACTGGTGGCTCCAAGAATTCATCTCCACTGGTGGGCCCCAAGAACCAACTCCATTGGGGGCCCCAAGAATCATCTCCACTGGTGGGCCCCAAGAATTATCTCCACTGGTGGGCCCCAAGAACCAAACTCAACTGGTGGCTCCAAGAATCATCTCCACTGGTGGGCCCCAAGATCAAATCCACTGGTGGGCCCCAAGAATAAACTCCACTGGGGACCCCCAGAACCAACTCAACTGGTGGCTCCAAGAATCATCTCCACTGGTTATCCCCAAGAATCAACTTCACTGGTGGGCCCCAAGAACCAACTCCACTGGTGGTCTCCAAGAATCATCTCCACTGGTGGGCCCCAAGAATCAACTCCACTGGTGGGCCCCAAGAATCATCTCCACTGGTGGGCCCAAGAATCAACTTCACTGGTGGCTCCAAGGTTCATCTTCACTGGTGGCCCAAAGAATCAACTTCACTGGTGGCTCCAAGGATCATCTTCACTGGTGGGCCCCAAGAACCAACTTCACTGGTGGGCCCCAAGAACCAACTCAACTGGTGGCTCCAAGAATCATCTCCACTGGTGGGCCCCAAAGAATCAACTTCACTGGTGGGCCCCAAGAACCAACTCCACTGGTGAGCCCCAAGAATCAACTTCACTGATGGGCTCCAAGAATCAACTTCACTGGTGAGACCAAAGAACCAACTCCACTGGTGGGCCCCCCAAAACCCAAACACATGGTGGGCCCCAAGAATCTCTCCACGGTGAGCCCAAAAAAAAAACTTCACTGGGGGCCCCAAAGAATTCCCCACTGGTGGGCCCCAAGAACCAACCCCAGGGGGCCCCCCCAAGAATCAATCAGGTGGGCCCAAGAATAAACCCCATGGGGGGGCCCAAGAGTCAACCCACCGGGGGGCCCAGGAAAACAGATGGTTTCATTGCTTCGATCATTCAGATCCAAGTGTTTCCCAAAAGGTAGAGCTTTGCAGTGACTGCTCTAGTCAGCAGTGGGCACAATACCTTTTCTTTTGTCATGTCCAGGAGGCCCACGGAATATCTCTCACAGTTTAGATAAGCTCGGACAGTATAGAAGGCCTTGTGGAATTGTCTCTCAATATCTGTAAGCTCTTCAAACACTTTGTTTGCCGACCACAGCAGAACCTGAGGGACGAGAACAGGGAGAGGCTCCTCTGAAAATGGAGTCACTGAGATTAGTGCAGTCAGAACATTAGCAAAGATAGATAGAGAGATAGGGAAATAGATAATTAGATAGATATGAGACAAATGTAAGATAGGAATTAGATAGATAGATAGATATATAGATATGAGAGATAGATGGATGGATAGATAGATGGATGGATAGATATGAGATAGATAGATGGATAGGTAGATATGAGATAGATAGATAGATAGATAATGAGATAGATAGATGGATAGGTAGATATGAGATAGATAGATAGATAGATAGATAGATAGATAGATAGATAGATAGATAGATAGATAGATAGATATGAGAGATAGATGGATGGATAGATAGATGGATGGATAGATAGATATGAGATAGATAGATATGGGATAGATAGATAGATAGATATGAGATAGATAGATACGAGATAGATAGATAGATAGATAGTTATGAGTTTGATAGATATGAGATAGATAGATAGTAGATAGAATAGAATAGATAGATAGATATATAGATAGATAGATAGATTAGATAGAAGATAGCTATGGGATAGGTAGATAGATAGATTAGATAGATATATAGATAGATTAGATAGATATGAGATTAGATAGATAGATATGAGGTAGATGGATAGATCAGATAGAAAAGATATAGAATAGATAGATATGAGAATTTTAGATAAATAGATAGATATGAGATAGATAGATAAGATAGATAGATAGATAGATAGTTTAGATATGGGGATAGTTTAAGATAGATAGATAGATAGATATGAGATAAAATTAGATATAAAATAGATGGATAGGTAGATATGAGATAGATAGATATGAGATAGATAGATAGATAGATAGATAGAAAATGAGATAGATGGAATGAAAATAGAAAAGATTTTTGAGATAGATAGATAATGTAGATATAGATAGATATGGATGGGATAGATATGAGATAGATAGATATTAGATAGATAGATAGATATATATGAGATAGATAGATAGATAGATAGATAGATAGATGGATAGAACATACAGCAGATAGAACACAATAGATATATGTTGCTCCCACCCCTGACATCGGGGGTCCTCTTACCTGTCCCCGTCGGGTCTCGCAGTTGTGTAAATAGCTCAGGTGATAAATTTTCAGATTCAATGAGGCAAAGTTTAAGTACTTCAGAAACACCTGCAATGACATGAAAGTAATAGTGGAGTCCCGCTCTATCCCACCTGTCCCCGCCACTGCTGCTCCAGAGAACAATGGTTTCTGTGATAAAGGTCTTACATTGTTTGATGGAACAATGAGAATTATCCGGGTGCAGAGCCCTCCCTCATCAATATCTTGATATCGGAAGTAACATTTTAAAGTGATTGTCAGTGATTGGTCGATACAGGTCACGTGTCTGTTACAGAAAGGCTTTGATTTTTTGCATTTTGCCTCTTTGGTCTTTGCTCACACAAAGTTTTTTGCCCCATGGATTCTATGGTGAAATCTACGTGACAGCTGGGAAGGATCCACATCCCGTTGCTTTCAATGAGAATCTGCTAAGGCTACCAAGCAGTCAAGGACTGATGGAAGAAAGTAGGACTGCAGATTCAGATGACACTGGGTTTGTGGTCTGTTGCCCTAGTAATTCAGTGACTTCACATTTTTTCATCTACATGTATCAAAACATGCTACGCATGCGCGATACTCTCTGTTTTGCTCCATCAGTGTTCCAAATACAGCCCATAGTGGCTTCAGCTAAACTTGGAATGGAGAAAGAAACCTGCGCATGCGCGACACTCTCTGTTCACCATTCCCTGTACTGCGCATGGAGTGGTCTCACTTGAATTTGGAATTCTTAATGAAATGGAGGAAGAAACCTGTGCATGCGCAACAGTATCTGTTGTGCTTTTTCAAGTTTCCTAGTACAGCCTATTGAACATTCTCAGCTGAACTATTAACTCTTATTAAAATGAAGGAAGAAAGCTGCACATGCGCTACACTCTTTGTTCTGCTCTTTCATCTTTCTAAAGACTGGTCTCAGTTGAACTTAAAACTTTTATTGAAGTGGGGGGAAAAAAAGGGCTCCCGCATGCGCAACATTCTCTGTTCTGCTCTTTCATCTTTCCCAGTACAGCCTACAGAGTAGTCTCAGTTGAACTTGAAACTCTTATTGAAGTGGAGTAAGAAAGCTGCGCATGCGCTACACTATCTGCTCTGCTCTTTCATCTTTCCCAGTACAGCCTACAGACTGGTCTCAGTTGAACTTAAAACATTTATTGAAGTGGAGGAAGAAAGCTGTGCATGCGCAACACTCTCTGTTCTGCTCTTTCATCTTTCCCAGTACAGTCTACAGATGGTCTCAGATGAGCTTAAAATTCTTATTGAAGTGGAGGAAGAAAGCTGCGCATGCGTGACACTCTCTTTTCTGCTCTTTCATCCTTCCCAGCACAGCCTACAGACTGGTCTCAGTTGAACTTGAAACTCCTATTGAAATGGAGAAAGAAATCCACGCATGCGCAAAACTCTCTGTTCTGCTCTTTCATCTTTCCCAGTACAGCCTCCAGAGTTGCCTCAGTTGAACTTAAAACTCTTATTGAAGTGGAGAAAGAAAGCTGTGCATGCGCGACACTCTGTTCTACTCTTTCATCTTTCCCAGTACAGCCTACAAAGTGGTCTCAGTTGAACTTAAAACTCTTATTGAAGTGGAGGAAGAAAGCTGCGCATGCGTGACACTCTCTTTTCTGCTCTTTCATCATTCCCAGTACAGCCTACAAAGTGGTCTCAGTTGAACTTGAAACTCTTATTGAAATGAAGAAAGAAATCTGTGCATGCGCAACACTCTGTGTTCTGCTCTTTCAGCTTTCTACAGGTTGGTCTCAGTTGAACTTACAACTCTTCTCTTATTGAGGTAGAGAAAGAAAGCTGCGCATGCGCGACACTCTGTTCTGCTCTTTTATCTTTCCCAGTATAGTCTACAGATGGTCTCAGATGAGCTTAAAATTCTTATTGAAGTGGAGGAAGAAAGCTGCGCATGCGCGACACTCTCTATTATGCTCAGGTTTCCCAGTAAGTCAGGATTTATACATCTCATCGTATAATGACCTTCCTTATCAGTGTGACTCAGATCATAAGGCAGGTGCTTGACCAACGTCTTTGCCACTAAATTGACTTGGCCTTAATGAACTAATTGGTGTAAATTGGTTCGTCTGCGGAGAAGCCCTTTACTGAGCTCAGGATAATTCTGCTATAATGTGATAACTACAGATCCAGACGCGTTGCTCCTGCCCTGAATATCACCAGGCTTAAAGGGGACGTGTCTTAAAAAAATGAGTCATTGTTTAAGTCCCATTTTTATGTTAAAAACATTTTTTAGGAATTTTTGGCTGTTTTTTATTTTATTTTTCATAGCACTTTCAGTATTTTTTAATAATTCTTAAGTCCTGCAGTTTTCACTTTGGCCACTAGGCCTTGTTTGCACTGCTTTAACAGCAGTCAGAGAGATGCTTTACGCAGCCTTTATGCAAAATAGGAAGACTTAAAGGGGTCGTCTCATACAGGGATCGCTGCTTGCTTTTTATGCTAAAGATCTTGCAAAAAAACAAGTCCTTTGCAATATGTGTCCATTACCAAGTGTCCTACCTATCCCTAGATATTCCCCTCTTGTATGGGCTGCATCAGCTTTCAGGTCGCTAATAAGCTACAGACCTTTTGAATTCTCCTGATAGGCTGCCAGCACTGGTTGCTATAGCTACAGACCTGTTTGATCTTTCCTGATAGGCTGCAAGCACTGGTCACTACAGCTACAGACCTGTTTGATCTCTCCTGATAGGTAGCCAGCACTGGTCATCATAGCTACAGACCTGTTCCAAACTCTCCTGATAGGCTGCCGCACTGGTTCCGCAAATAGCTACAGAACTGTTTCCCAATCTCTCCTGATTGGCTGCCAGCATTAGGCTGCTATAGCTACAGACCTGTTTTGATCTCTCTGATAGGCTGCTAGCAGCGCTGATTTGCTATAGCTACAGACCTGTTTGATCCCCTTTGATAGGCTGCCCGCACTGGTCGCTTATAGCTACAGGGCCTGGCTTCTACTGCAGCCTAGTAGTAGCCAGTAAACGCGCCCCGGACTTCAAAATGAAACCAAGAAAAAAAGGACTGAGGTGAGATGAATCAAAGGAGTGATACAACCCGTTTAAGACTGACTCAGTCCTATTGACTTCTTATAGGAAGAGTTTTCTTGTCCTTTCTCTGTAACCTGGGAAGAAGTCACTGTGCAGGGGAGGTGAAAGGGGTGAACTGTGACCCTCTCTTGTGACTGGTGGAAACCTGTGTTTTTCTATTCACACTAGTGTCTCCTTTCAGTTTGACCCTCTTTGTGCTGATAATGAGAAGACAACTGAGAATCTTTCTGTACAGAACAGGAAGTGTCAGACAATTATTAGGCCCTAATGGCCAAAGTGAAAACTGCAGGACTTGAGAATTATTAAAAAAATATTGAAAGTGAAATGGCAAATTAAAAAAATATATAACCAAAAATTCATAAAAAAATATGTTTAACATAAAAACGTGAGTTAAACAATCAGTCATTTTTGATGACATTCCCTTTAAGAGTACAATGCATGAGTCAATCCATCTAGAGAACTTTAATTGCTCCAAAATGCAAGCATGCATATATTAGACGAAGTGGGGCAACTGGAAGGAAGGGCACCCACGCATTTCATGCAGTTAAATAGTAGGAAAGATCAATAGTACAATACTACCTTGTTCTGCCTTGAATTTTTGGATGTCTTTCAATTCTTATCCAATCAAGGAATTGAATTAGTATTTTCCGTCATGTCTGATTAGAAGGTTGGGTTGGGTTGGGGTTGGTTGGCCATAGCCCTAGAATTTGCTCGCCCCTATGGCAGCCTGAATGCTAAAAGTCACCTATTGGAAACTTTGTTAGACAAAAAGTTGCAACAAAGTAAACAACAACAACATACTCACGTCCTCATCGTTTTTGGTGAAGAAGGGGCCGTCGGTTTTGTTGACCGCCATAATAACCGCCACCACGTCTTTCCCGTTCATGATGGGTGTAGCCAGTATGTTCCTGGTCTCGTAGTCCGTAAGTTCGTCGGCAAATTTGCTGTAGGTGGTGCACTAGGTAGAAGCATTGCACAGTATCAGCAAAGTCTTATTCGTTAGACGAGCAATATAAGACGTTATGGACTGGATCTGTGCAATTGAGCTTTTGCTACTTGGGGCGCTCCACCACCCTGATGGAGAGGGTGGGAAAGGCTGGTGGTGCACCCTCTGTTCTTTGGGATCCTAGCCCTGTGCAAATGGGATCCCTGCATAATATCTCTCCATAATATATGGAGAGATACATATATTATATACTATGGGCTCCTATCTGTTATATTATATATTATGGACTCCTATCTGTTATATTATATGCTATGTGCCCCTATCTGTTATATTATATACTATGGGCCGCCTATCTGTTATATTATATACTAGGGGCCTATTGTTATATTATTTACTATGGGCCCTATTGTTTATTATTTTATATGGGCCCTATCTGTTATATTATATACTATGGGCCCCTATCTGTTATATTATATACTATGGGCCCCTATCTGTTATATTATATACTATGGGCTCCTATCTGTTATATTATATACTATGGGCCCCTATCTGTTATATTATATACTATGGGCCCTTATCTGTTATATTATATACTATGGGCCCCTATCTGTTATATGGGCCCCTATCTGTTATATTATATACTAGGGGCCCCTATTTTATATTATATACTATGGGCCCAATCTGTTATTATTTACTATGGGCTCCTATCTGTTATTTTTAATTAATGGGCCCCTATCTGTTATTTTAAATTACTATGGGCCCTATCTGTTATATTTATACTTGGCCCCTATCTGTTATTTATTTTTACTATGGGCCCTATTTGTTATATTTTCTATGGCCCCCCTATTGTTATTTTATATTACTATGGGCCCCTATCTGATTTTTATATTTTTATTTTACATATTTGGGCCCTTTATCTGTTATATTATATACTATGGGCCCTTTCTGTTTTTTTATATTACTATGGGCCCCTATCTTTTTATGATATTCTAGGGGCCCCCCTATTGTTATATTATATACTATGGGCCCCTATCTGTTATTTTTATATCTATTGGGCCCTTCTGTTATATGATTACTATGGGCCCTATCTTATATTATTTTACTATGGGCCCCTATCTTTTTATATTATATTACTATGGCCCCTATCTTTTATTTTATATACTAGGGCCCTATTGTTATATTAATACATATGGGCCCCTATCTGTTTTATTATTATATATGGGCCCTATTGTTATTATTACTATGGGACCTATCGGTTATATTATATAATTTATGGGCCCCTATCTGTTATAATTTATTTTTACTATGGCCCCTATCGTTAATTTTTAAAACTATGGGCCCCTATCTGTTATATTATATACTATGGGCCCTATCTGTTATATTATGTACTATGGGCCCTATCGGGTTATTTAATACTGCAGGGCACCTTCAGAATAAAACGGGCCCCTACTTGTTTTTTAGGGAACATGGCCTCCTATCCCTGTTATAATAACTTTTGGCCTTTCTGTTTTAAATTAAAAACTTTTAGGCCTCTGTTATAAAAGTTTACTAAATTGGGGGCCATATTCTGATTATTAATTCCCTATGGGCACCCAAAATTTTATTATTTTCCCTAAAAAAAAAAAAAAAAAAAGAAAAAAAAAAAAAACAAAAAAAAATGAAAAGAAAAAAAAAAAAAAAAAAAAAAAGAACACAAGTTTTTTAGTGCCTCTGTGGAGTCAAAGCCTGCTTGAGCTAAACCCATAAGATGGGGGTTTTAAAAGTTGCTGATCTTTATGTAAGAGCCGTCCCCTAGGAGCTCAGGGCCCAAGAGGTTTTGATGTTGGTTCTCTACTGTAAGGTGGTGACTTATAGGCCCCCGGGGTGACAAAGTTTGGATGGTGGGATTTTTATGTGGACCCTGCGCTAGGGTTGTAGCACAAGGGGTTTGTGATGGTGGTTTTCTTTACTGTAGGGCAGTGACGCTAGGGATTTGGGAGCCAAGGGGTTGTGATGGTGGATTTTTTACGTAGGAGGGCAGTGAGCTATGGAGTTGTACCCCAACAAGAGGTTGTGATGGTGGATTTTTTACTGTAGGAGCAGTGCGCTTGGATTTGGAGCCACAAGGGGTTTGTGATGGTGGATTCTTTCTGTAGGAGCAGTGACACAGGGTTGGAGCCAGTAGAGGTTGTGATGGTGGATTCTTTACTGTGAGCAGGATATAGGGAGCCCAGGGTCACAAGGGGGTTTTATGATGGTGGATTTTTACTTAAGAGTGGTGACCTAGGGAGTCGGGCCCACAAGAGGTTGTGATGGTATTCTTTTATGTAGGGCAGTGTCGTATGGGTTGGGCCACAAGGGGTTTTGGGATGGGGATTTTTATTTAAGAGTGGTGAATAGGGGTAGGGCCCAAGAGGTTTGTGATGGTGGTTTCTTTATGTGGGAGCAGTGCTAGGAGTTGGACCCACAAGGGGTTGTGATGGTGGTTCTTTATGAAAGAACGAGCATGGGACCCCGGGGGCTACAAGGGTTGTGGGGGGATTTTAACTGTAGGCAGAGACACTAGGAGCCGGGCCCAAAAAGAGGTTGTGAGGGTGGATTTTTTAATGTAAGAGAAGAGAACTGGGAGCCAGGGCCAAAGGGGTTTGGGATGGTGGATTTTTTAAGGGAAAGAGCAGAGAATAGGAGCCGGGCCAAAGGGGAGGGGTTTTTGTGATGGTGGATTCTGAACTGAAAGAGCAGAGACACTAGGGAGCCCAGAGCCACAAGAGGTTGAGATGGTGGATTCTTTATGTAAGGTGTGTTATGGAGTGGGCCCACAAGGTTTGGAATGTCCCTTTGCCAAAGGGGTTTTTTCCCCATCTCACATTGGATATGCATAGGATATGAGAAAGGTGTCTAATAGGGGTGAGTCAAACACACCTATCTTGTGATGGGTCACCTGAAAGTCTATTTTCATGAAAAAGGGAAAAATTCAAAAACATAATTTTTAATAACCGTCAAAAGATAAAAACTCTACAAAAATTATACAGTGAGAAAGACTGTAAGCACATGACTCTCTTAAGAAACCAAGAGTACTCTACCACCACAAAAAGGCAAAGAGATGGAGATACCCTTAGAACTCACCTTAATGAGCCCTACACAGCTTGCTATATAACTACTAGCCCTGACCTATATATCCAGGGTGATCGCCCCGAAAAGGGCATCCCTGTCTGGAAACTTGCCCATTGCGGCTAATTGAGGGATGGCTAGGGTGATATGAGTGTACCTCAGGGCAAGGTTCCGGACAAGGAATGCCCTTTTTGCCCTGATCACCCTGGATATATATCTCAGGGCCAGTAGTTATATTGCAAGCTGTGTAGGGCTAGCAATATAACTACTAGCCCTGACCTATATATCCAGGGTGATTGCCCCGTAAAGGGTGTTCCTGTCTAGAACCTTGCCCTGAGGTATACTCATATCACCCTAGTGATCCCTCAATTAGTCCCACTGGGCAAGTTTCCAGACAGGGACACCCTTTCCGGGGCGATCATCCTGGATATATAGGTCAGGGCTCGTAGTTATATTACCAGCTGTATAGGGCTAGCAATATAATTATTAGCCCTGACCTATATATCCAGGGTCATTGCCCCGAAAAGGGCATCCCTGTCTGGAACCTTGCCCTGTGGTATACTAGTATCACCTTAGCAATCCCTCAATTAGTCCCAAGGCAAGTTTACAGAAAGGGATGCCCTTTCCGGGGCGATCACCCTTGATATATAGGTCAGGGCAAGTAGTGACATTGCTAGCCCTATACAGTATATTGCTAGTAGTGTCCAAGTGAATTACACTGGTCCAGTGCTTGAGCCCAAAGTACTGCACCCTAGGTCAGGGCTAGTATTTATATTGCTAGCCCTAACCTATATATCCAGGGTCATTGCCCCAAAAAGGGCGTCCCTGTCTGGAACCTTGCCCTGAGATATACTCATATCACCCTAGTAATCCTTCAATTAGTCCCAATGGGCAAGTTTCCAGACAGGGACGCCCTTTCCGGGGCAATCACCCTGGATATATAGGTCAGGGCTAGTTGTTATATTGCTATCTGTGTAGGGCTCTTTAGGGTGAGTTCTAAGGGTATCTCCATCTCTTTGTCTTTTTGTGAAGGGAGAGTATTCTTGGTCATGTGATTAGTCTCTCAGAGTTTTTATCTTTTGACATCTATTAAAAGTTATGTTTTATCATTTTCCCTTTTTCATGAAAATAGACTTTCAGGAGCCCCATCCCAAGATAGGTGTGTTTGACCCACCCTTATTAGACACCTTTTGCATATCCTATGCATATCCAATATGAGATGGGACCACGCCTTTGAGCAGAGGTGGGACATGCCAAACTCTTGTGGCCCGGAGCTCTTACAGTAAAGAATCCACCATCTCAACCTCTTGTGGCCCTGGGCTCCCTACTGTCTTTGCTCTTACAGTAAATAATCCACCATCACAACCTCTTATGGCTCTGGGCTCCCTAGTGTCTCTGCTCCTACAGTAAAGAATCCACCATCACAACCTTTAAGAAGAGGTGGGACATGTCCAAAATTGGATTGGACCTTATATCGAGTAAGGCTGGTCCCTAAAACCACAAAAAAACCCTAGTCCAATCTTCTCTACTTTTGCTTATAATTTCACACTAGATAGCATCAGGGCTCGTAGCCAATACTCAAGGTGACCTACTGTAACTGGATACCAAATGGTATCCAAAATAATTTTGCAATTTGTAATGAAATTCATTAACGACCCAAAACATTTTAAACCCAAATTTAGAATTTTACGTCATGATCAGTTTTGTTCAAATGCAAATTCTTGCAAATTCTTACCCCAATCTACAGGCGCCGGGACTAGTGGTTGACCTACCTCGGCAACGTCCTTGACGTTGATGGTCTTCTTCGTGTGCGCGACATGTCCTACAATTCCGATATCCAAAGGATACACGATTTCACTGTCGGGTGGAACAAGACATTCCTCCAATTTACTGTCGCGTTGGACATTGAAGAGCCTGGTGGCCAGTTCAGCAGTACCATTCCTTTGCCGGTACATGAAGAGGCTACACCGATCGGCGTGAATAAGACAACTGATCCTCCGGAGAGTCTTAAAGACCACTTTCTCCATGTTGATACTTTCTTGCATGTCCTTGATAAGTTCAAAGAGAATTTCACTTTCTTCTACCTGAACGAGCTCACGGAAAGTAGCAAAGTCGACGGTCAGATCTTTCCGGCCAAAGGCGACCGATAATGTTTCCGGCTTGAGCTTCTTCTGGAAGTATTTTTCTGTAAATTCCGGGTGGTTATCCAAAAAGGTCGCCACCTCCTCCTTCTTTAGACTCATTTTGGAAGATTTTGGTTAAAAAAAAATAATGAATAATAATAATAGTAATAAATGTCTTGTCTCAAACAGTCTGAGTTATGTGATGAGGTCCAGGCGGGCGTTGTGTTAGGAACATGAGAATGTGTCAAGTGTGTATTAATCTCTATTATAGCCTTAATAATGCTGAAGGTGAGTCCTTAGGAGGACAGATCTGCTCAAGCCAAACAGATCAGGTGACTCATGCTAAATCTTACCCTCAGCCTCATATTCTAAAATTTCCTGCATTTATTTTCATGCAAAGCTAGCAACATTTCGATAACCAAACTTAGCAATGTATGGGTGACGTTTGGGTCTGTTGTGGGGTTTCCTGGATAGACTATGCATACGGTGGGATTCATTAGATGTGTCTGTACTGTGCTTCTTACAGCAAGCTACTTAGGATTTAATTAAACAGACACCGAGATGGAATATCTGCAGGAGACACCTGACATCTTATTTGTATTCACCGCTGTGGATATTTCTAGTAGTAAGATTACACAATTATACACAACGTAGTCAGTTATTTACCATTGAATATACTTATTACAAAATACACTTATATACAACGTAGTCAGTTATTTTTCCATTGAATATATTATTACAAAATACACCTATATACAAGTAGTAAATAATTTACCATTGAATATACTTATTAAAAATACACTTATACAACGTAGTCGTTATTTACCATTGATTTACTTATTACAAAATACCCTATATACAAGTAGTCAGTTATTTACCATTGAATATACTTATTACAAAATAAAACATTTACAACGTAGTCAGTTATTTACCATTGAATATACTTATTACAAAATATACCTATATACAACGTAGTCAGTTATTTACCATTGAATATACTTATTACAAAATACACCTATATACAACGTAGTCAGTTATTTACCATTGAATATACTTATTACAAAATACACCTATATACAACGTAGTCAGTAATTTACCATTGAATATACTTATTAGAAAATACACCTATATACAACGTAGTCAGTTATTTACCATTGAATATACTTGTTAAAAAATACAACCTATATACAATTTTGTCAGTTATTTCCCCATTGAATATACTTTTAAAAAATACCTATATACAAGTAGTCGTTATTTACCATTGAATATACTTATTACAAAATATCTATATACACGTAGTCAGTTATTTTCCATTGAATATACTTATTACAAAATAACCTATATAAAAAATGTAGTCAGTTATTTCCCATTGCTTTATACTTATTACAAAATAACCTATTATACAATGTATGTAGTTATTTATGTTTAAATACCCCTATTCCCAAAATAAACTATATACAATGTATACATTTATTAATTGCTAAAAATTCCTATTATAAATTACAACTATATACAATGTAGTCATTTACCATTGAATATATTTATTACAGAATACAACTATATACAAAGTATTCAGTTATTTACTTCTTAATATAACAAAACCAACTTTAAAAAAAAGATTCAGTTTTTTAATGCTTAATTTTCCCCATAAAAAAAATACAACTATATACAATGTTTTAAAGTTAAAATTGTTAAAAATTCCCTGATTAAATTACAATATTACAATGTAGTCAGTTTTTAGTTTTTTATTTATGCAATATATAATTATATATAATTTTAACAACAATTATATGAAATGAATTGTTAGTTACCTTTAAATAGACTTTTTACAATTACAACTTTTTCAATGTTTTAGTTTTTTTTACTTTTTTTTTTAATTTTTACAATAACAATTAAATATTGTATTCGTTATTTCCCGTTTAATGTATTTAAAAAAATTTAAAAAATATACACTGTGTTCAGTAATTTATTGCACAATATACCTATTACAAAATACATCTAAAATTAAATTTTTTACTATTTAATTTTTTTCAACATATTTTTTTACAAAATACAATTATAACAAATGTATTCAAAATTATTTATGTTATTACTTTCCCATTTAAGTGAAAATATATACAATGTAGTCGTTATTTACGCTTAATTACTTATTACAAAATACAAACTATATACAATGTAGTCATTTAGTTTATTTATTTATTTATTTATTACAATATTCAACTATATGTAATTTATGCAGTTATTTATTGTTTAAAATAATTTTAACAAGCAATTATATGAAATGCATTGTTAATTACTGTTACCTATACTTATTACAATATACAATTATATACAATGTATAAAGTTATTTATTTTTAATACACGTAATAGAAATTATGACTATATACAATGTATTCATTTATTTAACTTTTTTAATTATTAAAATATACAATTATACACAATGTATTCAGTTATTTACTGTTTAATACACTTAAATTAATAAAAAATTTTTTTGTTTTAGTAAATTTTTTGTGTAAAAATACCTGTCCCAAAAAACTTGTTACAATGTATTCATTTAATTATTTTCAATATATTACAAAATCAAATGATGCACAATGTATTCAGGTATTTATTGTTTAATATACATATAACAAAATACAACTTAATACAATGTATTCATTTATTTATTGTTTAAACCCTTTCCGTCCCGGGTCTTTCCCCTACCTCTTCCTGTCTGGGTCTCTCCCCCTACCTCTTCCTGTCCGGGTCTTTCCCCCACCTCTTCTTGTCCGGGTCTTTCCCCCTACCTCTTCCTGTCCGGGTCTTTCCCGCTACCTCTTCCTGTCCGGGTCTTTCCCCCACCTCTTCCCCGGGGCTTTTCCCACCTCTTGCTGTCCGGGTCTTCCCCCTACCTCTTCCTGTCCGGGTCTTTCCCCCTACCTCTTCCTGTCCGGGTCTTTCCCCCTACCTCTTCCTGTCTGGGTCTTTCCCCCTACCTCTTCCTGTCCGGGTCTTTCCCCCACCTCTTCCTGTCCGGGTCTTTCCCCTACCTCTTCCTGTCTGGGTCTCTCCCCCTACCTCTTCCTTTCCCGTCGGGGCTTTCCCCCCACCTTTCTTTCCGGGGCTATCCCCCCACCCCTTCCTGTCCCGTCTTCCCCACCTTTCCTGTTGGGGCTTTTCCCCACCTTTCCTGTCGGGACTTTCCCCCCCTTTCTTTTCGGGTCTTTCCCCCTCCCCCTTTGTCCCGGGGCTTTCCCGCTACCTTTCCGTCTGGGTCTTTTTTCCCCCCACCCCTTTTTTGTCGGGTTTTTCCCCCTCTCTTCCCGTCCGGTTTTCCCCCCCCTCTTGTGTCGGGTCTTCCCCCTACCCCTTTTTGTCCGGGACTTT
>JAODAL010048748.1:0-28735 GCA_025379985.1 Phyllomedusa bahiana | reverse complement strand
AAAGGTGAATTGATAGGGCCAAAAAAATACCTTTTTATTATCCGAATACATTTCAATCTGTTTTTTTTCACTTTGCCAGCCGTTTGTTGATAGACATTTGCATTTTTAAATTTAATCAGCAATTTTTGTAGTACCAAGGTAAATTTGTAGGTCCCAAAAATACCTTTTATATCCGAATACATTCGATATGTTTTTTGACTTTGGCGCACCAGCTTTTTTTCATTGACGCAGCTTGCACGTAAATTGAAAACAGAAATTTTTTTTGTCACCACAGGTGAATTGAAAGGGTGCAAAAAATACGTTATTATACGAAAACTAAAAATACGTGTTTTTTATTTTGGCGCACGACGCTTTTTCATTGACCAGCTTGCATGTAAATCTTAAAACAGCTTTTTATGTCACCACAGGTGAATTAAAAGGGTGCAAAAAATACCTGTAATACGAAAACAAAACCGATAGTGTTTTTTACTTTTGCCCAGTCCAGTTTTGTTGATAAGACACCTTGCAGTAAATTTGAACCCCAAAAATTTTGTTTTGATTAGAGGGATTTGAATACCGGTTTTTTTCCCGTTTTTAATAAGAGATTTTCCAAAACTTTCCCAAACTTCTCAAATTTTTATATTTCTGACAGGAGGGAAATGCGGGTGGTAAGCGAGCAAAGGGGGGGGGGTAGAAAATGGAGGTGAGGTACGAAGAAGGTGCTCCTTCCAGTGTGGCGACAACAGCAGCCAGGGGAAACGCTTTTTGGGACCGTCAGGCCTGTCATCGCGGGGTCAGGGCCCTGTGAATCTCAGTAACAACCTTCGCAATCGCCCCTTTGGGGGTTAATGCAACCTCACCCCAGCAGCTTACCCCCCTCGTCCCCCCCAGTCACGGCCACAAATGCGTCACACATCACAGCACCGTCCAACATGAAGCAGCCCAAATTAAACCCGTTACCCACCACTGTGGAAATCCATTGTCTAAAGCCCTCTTTGATGACAAAATGCGGTTTTGGGTCAAAGGCATGTTAAAAGACAAGGGGATGTTTTAAATCTGCTCTGACCCCAGTTACTGATGCCTCAAGGAGGGAAGGAACCCGGTCAATCGGTAAAAACCCGGGGGCGGCCGGAACGCCTTGCGGGCCCTTTGTTTGTAGCCCGCATTCGGGATGCAGAAAGTCGGGAGACCAAGTCACCTGTTTTGATGAGATGATGAGGCGACATTGGGGAACCATCGGGGGTTTTTCCCGCAGAATTTGCTTGCGAGGTTTCTCAGTGACGAGGGGGAAAAGAGGGGTAGTTCTGGGGGGCCCCCACAAAAAGAGGATGGCGGTGCAGAAGTCCCGAAGATTCCCCCAGCCACGGTCACGCAAACCCCCTCCCGCTTATCCCCGTCAAAAAGGTCCGGGACCTCTCAAGCCTGGGTCTTTTTAGAACCCTCTGATTCACCCGGGAAATGTCATTGCCCCTTTTTGCCGTAAACGCATAAGTGAGAAGAACCTTGGTTTTTTAAACACCCCAAACATGTCAGTCACATCAGCAAATTAAAGAGTTGAAATGGAGGTAAAATTTGGCCAAAAAAAGGCCAACCGACCCCGGGCCTCAACCACTGTCAACCCCTGTCTCCGCCCCCTCCCCTCCCCGCCACCAAACGTTCCTCACGCCCATGTCTCTCAAGTCATGATCAGGGATCAGCCTCCGCTTCACCCTCCACGTCCCCCAAGTACCACCACCCCACCAAGCCCTTTCTACCCCTTCTCCTTCCTCCATTTGACGACCTCCGCCGTAAGGGCCAGTCAGCAGCCACCCTTCTGTTTTCCATTTTTGGGACAAAGAAACACTTTAAACCCAAACCATCCCAAAGCCAAACCTGAATGTAGCATTGCCGGGCTTTTGGTTTGGGAAAGTTGCCTTTTTCCGCTGGTGGACACAAGGGGTTTCCCGACGTCAGGGCCCCCTTGCCTGCCCCCAAACAATCCGAGCAGGCTTTTTCTGTCCCAGAAAAGCCGTCCCCCCCGGGCCACCAGTGTCATCTAAAATTTCAAGCGGTTGTTGCATCTGTGGCCGGAAAAGCCCCATTGCCCCGACACAGGGATAGTAAGCAGGGCCCAAAGGGCCGCTATATCTCTTAAGCTCATGGGTTAGCGGGGTGGATGCTCGGGGGTGACGGGGGCCCTTCGGCTCGGCGCACCTCTTAAAAACCCCAAGGAGGGTGCAGGGCTCTTTCCCCCAAGCCCCTGGTGCAAAACGTCCCAGAGAAACCAAGCCTTTGAAATTAATCTGTTTTGGAGACCTCCCCCACACAGGTCGGAGCTTTTGGGGCTCTCCGCAATAGCCCGACGTGGCTGGGTGACAAAAACCTTGTCCAGGAAAGGGGGTATGCAAAAGGGGCGAAATTTTGGGCCCGCCCTTAAAAGATCGTAGGCTGGACACACCCCTTGCCTGGCAAAGTCATAAACCCTTTCGTCCGAAATTTCTAAAGAGCTCCCCGGGTCTGGACTGCTGCTGAAAAGGCTAAGGGGTCGGGTTCACACTTCCGCCTTCGCACCCTGTTTCGCCCGCCTGGCTGCGTTGCAGCGTCAGTCGGCCCCCCCGTCAACCGTTCTTTGTTGACGTGGAAACACGCTGGAATTCCCCCCTCCACATGCCCACGATTGGGGGCGCAGGCAATGCATTCCGTACGAATGACACATGGCCTGACAAGCCGGTGCGGCCCCTGGGGGTTTGACCACCGAGAGTGGAGGCAGGTGAAAGAGCTCTGCCCATCCTTGCCGTTTTGAAGAAGCCACCAAAAGGTATGCGGACAATGCCCTTGTCAGCTGGGCATTGTGGTGATTTTTAGTTTGGAACGATCTTTGGGACACTCTGAAACAAAGGCCCGAGGAGAAGCGTCCCGGAGGAAGCGGAAGGGATTCCCAACACCGCTTACCAACCGTCCCTTTCTTTGGGAAAGAGGTTGGGCAATTTGGGGGAGGAGGAGATGAGGAAGACGTTTCTATTTTTTTTTTTTTTTTTCCCCCCTCGCCCCAGGGGCGGGGAAACAAGGCTTCATCTCTACATGAGTGCTTGGATGCCCCATTTCCTCCAACAGATCTCGCTTTAAAAGCCATCAAAATGAACACAGTTACTGGGGGGCCACCCCCCTGGTCCCCGGTACAAAAAAAAAAACTCAGCTTTTTCCCTTCCCACCCCCCCAAAATGAGAGTAAAATGCAGGAAATGGAACCTTCTGATTGATCAAGGAGAATCTGTTGCTTCTGCTTCACGTTCTTAAAAAGTCACGGTAAAACAATGCCAGCGAGTGACAGCGTAAGTGCCAAGAAACCGAGGGCAGCAGCAGGCAAGGTGGCAGAAGCCAAAGGGGGTGACCTCTGGCAATCTTTATTTACCACCCCCAAACCATGCAAGCAGGGCACACATACAACACCCAGAGACCACTTAAATCAGGTGCACGATATTGCGTCTCAAACCGATGTTTTTGTATGTTTTTCCGGCCCCAATAACTTCTGGGTACCCAAAAAATGGACGAAGGGCCCCAAACGGGCTCGCCACGCCATAGAGGTGTTTTGCCCACCCGCCAGCGTCTATCGACGGCCTTCAGCACAGCCGGGGAGTCATTACAGAAAACGCACCCGGTTTTCCCAAGATAATGTGGATTTTGATTTACAAGAGAATCAGGATGGATCTCTGTGAGGGGTGTGCCCCTTTCGGGCACCGATTGTTGCTGGTCACTTACATTCCTCCCAAACAGAAAGGGTTTTAAAAAAACTTTTTTTTAAAAGATCATTTCTTACTGAAAATTTTTTATTCTCAGTTCCCAACAGTTCATTTGCGGGTTTTTGCTTGAGGAGACTGAAAAAGACAAAAAGGTTTATGACAAAACCATATTCCATTTACTCCTTCATCTTTAAATTTTTCGCATTGTCAGGGTTTTTTGGGTCATGTTGCCTCACAATTTTTAACAGGGTGAGAAAGTCATATTTATAATTTTTTGGGGTCTGTTGCTGTGAGATACAGCAAAAATTATGGTCCTTTGAAGAAATGTGGCTTCTAAGGGCATTTCTCCCCCACAATTTTTTTTAAAAGGGCTGGAAGTTTAATTATAATTTTTTTGGGCATGCGTTTGAAATGCAGCAATACAAGGTCTATTTAAAAAATGTTGTTTTTTAATAACATTTGTTCTTACAATTGTCAAAGTGGGTCATGGGTCATGTTTTGAATTTTTGGGGGGATTTTGCTGTGCATGCACTATACTACAGTTTATTATAAAAAAAATGTTGTTTCTAACAGACATTTTTTCTTCACAATTGTCCCAAAATGGCTCAAGGTCAGCTTTGAATTTTGAGGCATTTTGTGTGACATGCAGCATACTACAGGTCCATTATAAAAAAATTTGTTTCAACGCATTTTTCTTCACAAATTTTCCAAAATGGCTCATGGGGCATGTTTTAATTTTTTGGGGGGATTTTGCTGGACATGCAGCTATACTACGGTCCTATTATAAAAAAATGTTGTTTCAAAAGACATTTGTTCTTCACAATTGTCAAGAGTGGCTCAAGGGGGATGGTGCTGTAGAAACAGGGAAAAGGTTGGACACGTTAATGGCCATTTGCAAAATGACTTTTTTTGCAAGATCTTTAAAAAAAGCTATCAATCCTTATTGAGACAAACATTTAAAAATAATTAAAAAAAAGAAAACAAAGACATGGGGGGATTCCCCTATTTTAAAATGTTTTTCTAGAATTAAACTACTAAAAAACTTTCATGTACAAAATAGCTGTTAAAAAAATTCCTCTGAATTGTACAAGGAGGTAAGGAAAACTTGACCAGATGTGGTATTCAAGGGCATGGGGTATGGGGCATGGACAAGAAAAAGTACAGAGACCATTTCCTCCACACGTTTTTATTTAAAAAGAGAAAAGAATGCCAAAAAAAAAGGGCACCCAGTGGAACAGGAGCGTTAACACCAGTATTTCCCAAGGAAACTCATTGGGTCCCACTCATCGGAGGGGGCAACGCTAAACCCCGCTTGACTGTGTACTGAGGAAAGGGTGGAGTTCTCCCCCCTTTCCTTCGCATCTGCTTTAGCACACAGTTTTCGTTGCTGCGTCTAGGGCATTTTTAAACCCGCGTGTTTAAAAGTGAGGACGCCAGCCTGGGCTCCACCCCACCCCCTGTAACCCGGCCCCGGGTCATGTTGTGGCACAGGACAGGTTATCAATGTCCAGTTCAACAAAATGGGGGTTGAAAGCTCCTTTTTCCGGGATTTTTAAACGGGGGTCAGACATTTAATGGCATACCGGTCCAGGACGTTCTGTCCCAAAGTCCAGTGAAACTAAAATGGTGGTTTTTAAAAGGGTCCTTTTTTTCCGGCATTTTTTAATCTGGGGGGCAGCAGGGTTTGGGGCTCATGCTGTAGCCTGGGGCAGGTATATTAAGTCCCCGTTCAACTAAAAATTGTGGTTTTAAAAGACTATTTTTCCGGGGACTTTTTAATCTGTGGGTCGACAGGTTTTAAGGGTCCCCCCCCTTTGCTGAGGCAAAAAGGTTTTCCCCCCCAAGGGGGAAACAAGGTTTTTGTCCCCAATGTCCAGTGAAACAAAATGGTGGTTGAAAGATCCTTTTTCCGCACTTTTTTTTTCTGGGGGTCAGCAGGTTAATGGTCATACTGGGCCCCGGACAGGGGTATAGTCAACCAGTTAAAATAAAATGGTGGTTAAAACCCTTTTTTTTGGCACTTTTTTAAACTGTGGGTCGAAGGTTTAAAAGGGGCATGCTGCGGTCCGGACAGGGTTTTTCAAAAGTCCAATTTTAACTAAAATGGTGGTTGAAAAATCCTTTTTCCGGGACTTTTTTAAACGGGGGTAACAGGGTTTTTAAGGGGCATACTGTGGGCCAGCATTTAGTCCATGTCCGTCAAAATAAAAAAGGTGGTTGAAGATCCTTTTTCCGGGCACTTTTTAAATTTTGGGGCAGAAAAGGGTTTAAAGGGTCAATTTTTCGGTCCGGAAGGGGTTTTTCAATGTCCGTTCAACTAAAAATGGTGGTTCAAAGATACTTCTTCCGGGATTTTTTAAACGTGGGTCATGAGGTTTTAGGGTCTGGGCCGCGTTCAGGGCGGGTATTCAATGTCCCGTTCAAATAAAAAAAGATGATTCAAATAATATGCCTTTTGGCACTTTTTTAATTTGTGGGGGATGCAGGGTTTTTTGTCATCTGTGGTTTCAAAAAAAGGGGTAGTGAATGGTTGTGACTTTTTTTCTGTGGCCCTTTTTTTGCCTAAAATGTTGTGCCAAAATGTAGCAGGTATCCATTTGACTGTTGTGGGGTGTTTTAATTCCAGCTTCTCCAGCCCCGTTTGGGGTAAGAAATAAGGTGTTTTTTCTCCCCAAGACTTTAAAGGTCATCGGAGATGATCGACTATCGAAAAACCTTTTCGATGGGGCCGACTATCGCATCCCCGTGTGATGCCAACGTAATCCTCAAAAAATTCAAAAAGGAACAATGACTGTCCAGTATTTAAAAAAGAAACCCGTACATAGTTTTTGCCCCTTTGAGGACAGCACAAGCTGGTTACAGACATGCTGTTTCCCGCTGTGCCCCTTATTCCCGTAAAATCTGTAGTTTTTTGAGTATTTAGTGCCCAAATCTGCAGTTTTTCACCCGGGAAAACGTCATAAAAAGGCAGTTTTTCTCATACACCGCCACTGAGGCTAGCCCCACCCACCCCAACTGATAAACCTATTACTTTAATAGGGAGAAACATGTGAATAACTGCGTTTGCGGGGCTACCTTTGGGGGGGGGGCTAACACCTATCATGAATAAATTTTGGGGGAAAAAGCCTAAAAATCCCGCATTTACAGAAAAGGATCACAGCGTGGGGAAAAGCAGGGCTTAGATACTTGGCTGTCCTCGCAAGGGGGCAAAATCTCGTGTAGTTTCCCTTTAAATAAAGCCGTTAAATAAAGGTCAATTTGAACTTGCAGGCAAAAATTGGAAACTTTGGGTAAAAAAAGGGACTCTTGATGTGTCCAGAACCATTAATATAATGGAGAGGCCATTTTTGGTGGAAGTATTAAAGGGGTTTTGCTATCACAGACATTGATGGCATTGATCGGTGGTTATCCCATTCATTTTTTTGGAATTTGAGTACCATTGCATTTGACGTGTACAAAATCCCTTAAAATTAAAAATGGCCATTGTCATTCAGACGGGAGATGGCAGCCCGTTATGAAATAGGGCGGGCCCCAGTGGGGAACCCGCACCCTTTTGAATAAAAATATATCCTATCAAATTCCATTAAACTCTGCAATGGTAAAACCCTTTTAAGGAATTTTGTATCTCAAGGGAATTTTATTATGGATATTGAAGATCAGACTGCCTAGGATATAGAGGATCAGAGTGCAACTTAGGTTAATCAAGAACAAGTCTGTTCCCTGCAATGCAGAAGCTTATTATAGTGTGGAGGCCACATAGAAGAACTTAAATGAATAATAAACTAAATGGTTTTAAGAACTGAGAAAGAGCAGGTCTAATTAATCTTAAAATTTGGGGCTACAAAATAAGGGCTGGGTTTTTATGGCCGAAAGCTCAGTCTTTTCCTTTTCCCCGTATGGTTTTTTTCGATTTTCAATAAATCGTGGATTTTATTCATTTGAACAGCTGGATATCTTCTCTTTTCTTCACATTACCGCATTGCCATGTGGTCCATGCTGTTCCTGATACGGGTGAGCTGATCTGTGGCATTTTTCTTTTGTAATCACTATCTCACATCTCTTTGATGATAAATATCTTAAACTTTTTGAATAGTTATCCGAAGATCTAAGAATCCCTAATGTCACTTCAATGTCTACAATTGCAATTTGTTATATTTGAAAAAGGGTTCATTTTAAATAAATCTTATCAATTTTGATAGCGCAATATTCATATTTAATAGCCTTTAGGACACATCTAATCTATACAGAGTAATACTAAGTGCTCATACTAAAAATATGTCAGAAATAGCAGCAAGATTTTCATCCCTTCTCAGATTTAGATTGGACAAGACCTCAAACTCTTAATTAGAAGTTTCCCCATTTGTCTCATATCAAATATATTAGTGCATGCTAAACCATAGTCTTTTATACTCCATTTATCTATATTAGTTTCCAAAAAATGCCCCACGTTAGGATCTTTAAAAGGGTTTTCTCACTACAAAAATCATTTTCAAAAATTAGGGACGTAATTGAAAACTTTTTCTAATTGCATTAGTCTTTTGATTTTACCTTGGTCATGAGATAAGAGGTTTCTCTGGGTTTTGTCCCCTATCTTTTTCTTAATTTGATAGAAAAGAGAGTGATTACCTCCCTGGAGTCACTCTTGGAGAAGACTTATTATCTCTAACAAGATTAGCTTTTGTTGACAGACAAGCAACTGTTTTCACTCTTCAGAGCACTAGTCATAGAGAAGACTTGCTAATCGTGTTTTGAAATACCATATCTGACCCAAAGGTAGAGGAGGTAAGGTTTGATATCCAGTAAAATAGCATGGTGAGAAAACCCATTTAATGTAGTGCCGACCTGTGCAAAATTCAGAATTGGAAAAAGGTTATAAGGAAGATAATGTAGGCTTCCTATTAATTACAATAATTTGAGAAAATATATTTTTTTAAAATAAATAAATGAATAAAGATACACCCACTGTATTCCTTTTTTTATCCTCCTGTGCTGCCCAAGGTGGGGGATATATTTGGGCTTCTTCTTTCAAAATTGGATTTTGTATTGCAATAAATGTTTTGTTATGGTTAAACAATAAAGATAAAAACAGTTACAAGCTTTATATGTATTTCAACTCTACTTTTTTAGAGTTCAAAAAAGGAAACAACTTTTCTGAAATAATATAAATTTAGTTCATGGTTCATTCATGGTGAATGGAAAAAAAGCCATAAGGGAAAGATCACCTCATCCTTTGCCTTGCAAATACTCTTTAAGATCAAGGGCTGTTGGGTTCATCTATTATATATTCCACAGAAACAGTGTTCTTTTGACCAGAGCCTACACCTCTCTCTTGCCTTAAGCTCTAACCAATATTTCATTGGGCAATTGAAGTCAAAGATACTTCTTATTCTCTTTTTTCTCTTTCACAGACTATTTGATACAGCCCTGTGCTTAGACTTTAAATATATGCAACATAGATAGGTCAAGAGCAACAGCTTACAGCACATCAAATTGTTCAATCAACGCTAGACCTGCAGAAAAGAAAAATCCAAAACTTAGTCTTTAACTATAAAGCTGCCAAAGAAGCCTTAAAAAGTTAATAAATTAAGTCATGGTCGTCCTTCAATTTGTATTAATAATTTTGTTACCATTATTACTCTTGCAAATAAATATGGTACAGGAGGCCATACTTTGTGAAAAGAGTGGGAACAGTTCCAATTTGCAACTTCTTTTAAGAAAGTAGGATTAAAGCTATAACTAAAACAATTGTTGACCTGTTTTATTCATACAGTATTTTAATCTCTAAGGTTTTATTACCATGGTTAGCATATATGCTGAAAAAGTCCATAGGTTATGTACAGTAATATACAGTAATACCCCATTATCCATCGCTTCGGTATCATTTCACAGTTACATCACCATCAATGTTGCCAAAAAACCTCATTATCCGTCGTTTCACTTCATATATACATCAATTCACATCAATATCTATAAGTTTGCAACCATCCCTTATTTATTGCAGCTACTTTAGTTGATGCCGTAAAGCCACATCATCTTTTACTGTATCCCGTTTACAATGTTCTTTATGCCTCGTTACATTATAGCATTATACTATACTTTTAGTACTTGTTTTCTGCCTCATTATCCGTTGTTTTGTTATCCATCACACTTTTCTGGAACGTAACCCCAGTGTATAATGAGGTATACTTGTATCTGATTATGTGAAACACATAGGGCTTCATGTATGAAAACTGTCTAGGTCTAAGACTTTCTTTGTTACCCATAGCAGACAATCAGAGCTCCCCTTTAATTTCATATATTGCTCTGAAAAAAATGAATGGAGAGCTCTGATTGGTTGCTTTGGTCAACAAAGAAAGTCTTAAACCTGGACAGTTCTCATACATTACTCCCATAATCTTTACAGTGTGCTTTTGGTTAGCGTCAGAACAATATGGCCCAACCCAAATTTGGGGCAACCAATCATCGGCCTGTGGGAAAATTTGGCAACCATTCGGAAACATGCCAGTCAGACAGAAAAAAGGGTGTTATGTGTATGCCTGTGTTGCAAGCATCTAATTGGTTGCCTAATTTTCTGGCAGGCAAATTGGTAGCCCACAATGTGAATTTGTCCAAATTGTCCCAGTCTGAATCTAAAGTTCAATACTAGATTAAGACACTCATTGTTAACCTCTAAGCCACCTTTATGTACCTTCTTCAGTTGTCCCTATGGTGAATTATGTTACAATGGCTTGTTTTTATATTGCTTTTTCATAAACTCTCTATGAGAGTCCTGTATAGAAGTTCTAATAGCAGCCTGGCACCTACTCAAACAGCTGGAATCAAAGGACCCAGTAATGTTATGCCATATATGCAATTTCAGGCTAAATGACTTCTGTGGGAACATGGAATCCCTCTTTAGCCTATCAGCTTGGCAGCCAGGAGCTTAATAGTTCAGTTTATTATATAAGTAATCAATCAACTGCATGTTAAGGTACTATAGTGGGACTAATAGAAAGTGTAAAAAAGTCACTAAAAACATGAGATTAAAAAAAATTGACACCTAATAAAAATCTGCATTACCTTTAACCAACATTTTTTTTTCCTATTTGAAAGGTAAAGAGACAACTCACATTGCTGCATCCATAATTATCAGGACAAACAAAATTTACTCATAATTTTTCTTATGTGGGAAAATTGTAGAAAAACTATGCAAGAATTTCTGTTTTTGTTTATTCTATACACCAACAAAGCAAAATAAAAGCAATCAAAAAGACTAATAAAAACTAGAGTTGTCTTGCAAAAAACAAACCCTAAAAAAGCTACACTGGTGGAAAAATAAAATTGTCATGCGTCTTGGAATGCTGCCCATCCACATTATGTGTTATACAAATAAACTTTAGAAAAAAAAGCTATGATGTCTGGTGACAAGTGATGAGCGATTGTGTCAACTATCGTTATAGATTCGATAGTCGATATCGGCAATTATCATGACGATTTCCGATAGCCGATTATCACGATGACCATTAAAGTCTATGGGAGAGGAACAACACCTTCATTCTTACACCCAAACAGGGCTGGAGAAGCTGGAATTAACATCCACAACAGTCAAATGGATACCTGCTACATCTTCAGCAAGACAATTAGGCAACAAGAGTCACAGAAAAAAATGACAGACTATTCAATACCCCTGTATTGTACCACTTCATGTACCTTAAACATCCTTGTCCCACAAATTAAAAAGTGCCAGAAGGCAATATGATTTAAACCATCATTTCACTTGAACTGGACATTGACTATTCCTGTCCTGTACCACAGCATGACCCTCAAACCTTCATGACCCACAGATTAAAAAGTGTCTGAAAAAGGAGTCTTTCAACCCCCATTTTAGCTGAACTGGACATTGACTATCCCTGTCCTGGAACGCAATATGACCATTAAACCTGTCTGAATCACATATTAAAAAGTGCCGGAAAAAGGAGTCTTTGAACCACCATTTTAGTTGAACTGGACATTGACTATCTCTGTCCTGGACCACAGCATGCAGGTTGCATTAACCACTGAAGAACAGATTGGCGACACTGTTTGTTACTGAGATTCACAGGGCACCGACCCAGCGATGACAGGCCTGACGGTTCTGCAACCGAAGATCCGCTGGCTTGCGTGTTGTCGCCAGTACTGGAAAGAGCACCTTCTCTCGTACCGCTACCTCAATGTCCTATACCCCTCTTTGCTCGCTTACGACCTGCATTTCGCTCCATGTTCAGAAAGATATAAATTTAACCCCTTAAGGACCAGGCATTTTTTTTTGGTGACCCATTCATTTTTACCTACTAGCCGTCGGAAAGACATAACATGTTTATTTTTCAACCTAAATAGAAAAATGAGGGCTTTTATTTTGCGGGACAAGATGTACTTTCTTAAGGTGTTATTCAATATACTATAGAATATACTGGGAAACCACAAAAAAATTCCAAGTGGGACAAATTGTGAAAAAAAATGTATTTTCGCCATGTTTGTGGGGTTTTTGCTTTTACGGTGTTCAATCTTCGGTAAATATAATGTGTCATCTGTATTCTACAGGCTTTTATACATCCGGCAATACCAAACATGTAGGGTTTCCGTTATGTTTTGGTACCATAAAAAAATTCCAAACATTTTCTTTTTTTGAAATTTGCGCCACGACACCATTTTGTGCGACCAATAACTCTTGTGTACTAACACCTACGGACGTCAGTTAGCAGGCATTTTTTGCGGGATGAAGTGTAATTTTTATCGCTAGCAGTTTGGAATGCATGCGACTTTTTTGATCATTTTTATTCCATTTTTTGAGTGACGTAAAATTACCAAAAAACGCAATTTTGGCGTTTGAAATTTTTTTTCTTCTACGGTGTTCAGCGTATGGGATAAATGATGTTATATTTTTATAGATCGGACTTTTTTAGACGCGGCGATACCAAATATGTGTAACTTTTTTATTATTTTAATGATTTTATTTATAAAATGGGGGAAGGGGGGTGATTTGAACTTTTAATACTTTTTTTTTGTACTTTAAAACTTTATTTATTTATTTTTTTTTACTGTAACATTTAGTCCCCCTATGGTGCTTGACCACTAGGGGGCGCGATTGTTAATACAACCTAATGCATTGCATTGCAAACTTTTCTCGTTTGAAATGACAAACGAGAACAGTTACTATAAAGTTTTTCTATCAAAATTGTCATACAACGGGGCTATTTGGAAAAAACTGGGGCCGCACTACGTGCAATACAGCTATTTAAAAGCTATATGGATAACAAATGGTGGTTTTTGCACCAATGAAATACACCAACAGTTACTACAAAATTTCTGTATCCAAATTTAAGTACAAGCTGGCTATTTGAAAAAAAACTGGGACGCACCACAGTTCAATAAAGCTATTTAAAAGTTTTTCGGATAAAAGAAGGTGGTTTTTGCACCAATTAAATACACCAACAGTTACTACAAAATTTCTGTATCCAAATTTAAGTACATGGTAGCTATTTGAACAAAACAAGGCACACCAAAGTGCAATACAGCTATTTAAAAGTTATACGGATAACAAAAGGTGGTTTTTGCACCAATTAAATACACCATCAGTTACTAGAAAATTTCTGTATCCAAATTTAAGTACAAGGTGGCTCTTTGAACAAAACTAGGACACACCAAAGTGAAATACAGCTATTTAAATGTTATACTTATAAGAAAAGGTGGTTTTGCACCAATTAAATACACCAACAGTTACTAGAAAATTTCTGTATCTATATTTAAGTACAAGGTGGCCATTTGAAAAAAAAACTGGGCTGCACCAAAGTGCAAAACAGCTATTTAAAAGTTATACGGATAACAAAAGATGGTTTTGCACCAATTAAATACACCAACAGTTACTAGAAAATTTCTGTATCCAGCTTTAAGTACAAGGTGGCTCTTTGAAAAAACTGGGGCGCACCAAATATACAGCTATTTAAAAGTTATACAGATAACAAAAGGTGTTTTTTGAACCAATGAAATACACCAACAGTTACTAGAAAATTTCTGTATCCAAATTTAAAAACAAAGTGGCTATTTGAACAAAACTGGGGCACCCCAAAGTGAAATACAGCTAATTAAATGTTATACGGATAAGAAAAGGTGGTTTTGCACCAATGAAATACACCAACAGTTACTACAAAATTTCTGTATCCAGCTTTAAGTACAAGGTGGCTCTTTGAAAAAACTGGGGCGCACCAAAAATACAGCTATTTAAAAGTTATACAGATAACAAAAGGTGTTTTTTGCACCAATGAAATACACCAACAGTTACTAGAAAATTTCTGTATCCAAATTTAAAAACAAAACTGGCTATTTGAACAAAACTGGTGCACCCCAAAGTGAAATACAGCTAATTAAATGTTATACGGATAAGAAAAGGTGGTTTTGCACCAATGAAATACACCAACAGTTACTACAAAATTTCTGTATCCAGCTTTAAGTACAAGGTGGCTCTTTGAAAAAAACTGGGGACGCACCAAAATACAAGCTATTTAAATAAGTTATACAGATAACAAAGGTGTTTTTGCACCAATGAATTCACAACAGTTCTAGAAAATTTTTTGTTTTCCAAATTTAAACAAGTGGCTATTTGAACAAAACTGGGGCACCCAAAGTGAATACAGTAATTAAATTGTTATCGGTTTAAGAAAAGGGGTTTTCACCAATGAAATCACAACAGTTACTACAAAATTTCTGTACCCAGCTTTAAGTAACAAGGTGGCTCTTTGAAAAAACTGGGGCGCACCAAATATACAGCTATTTAAAAGTTATACAGATACAAAGGTGTTTTTTGACCAATGAAATACACCAAACAGTTACTAGAAAATTTCTGTATCCAAATTTAAAAACAAAGTGGCTATTTGAAAAAAACTGGGGCACCCCAAAGTAAAAATACAGCTAATTAAATGTTTTTACGGATAAGAAAAGGTGGTTTTGCACCAATGAAATACACCAACAGTTACTACAAAATTTCTGTTTCCAAATTTAAGTACAAGGTGGCTATTTTAAAAAAACTGGGGCGCACCAAAGTGCAATACAGCTATTTAAAAGTTATACGGATAAGAAAAGATGGTTTTGCACCAATTAACTACACCTACAGTTACTATAAAATTTCTTTATCCATCTTTAAGTACAAGGTGGCTCTTTGAACAAAACTGGGGCGCACCAAAGTGCAATACAGCTATTTAAAAGTTACACGGATAAGAAAAGATAGTTTTTGCACCAATGAAATACATCAACAGTTACTAGAAAATTTCTGTATCCAAATTTAAGTACAACGTGGCTATTTTAAAAAAACTGGGATGCAAAAAATAAAGGTTTACAATTTCACCTCAGGTGCGAGGTGGGGCTGGCAAAAAGTGGAAAAAAAATTTCCATTTCAATGCAGGTTCAAAGCAAAGTCTGGGCTGCACAATATACACCCTGCTTTCCAAATCCTGTCTGTCCGTCGGCCCCCCCCCCCTCCACCACACACCACCACCCGCGGCTGGACAGTGCTAAATGCTTCTTTAAAAGTCTCTGTCTAACTAAATAAGCGCTGAAATGCTCTAATCTACCTATATTCTAACGTTCACAGCTGAAAGCATAGTTGTCTGTATGAATAAACATAAGAACTGTGTCTCTGAGCTGAGCTGTATTGAGAGACACGCAGCACACGTCTTGCTCTAGTGTTAGACACTGAAAGACTGATGCTGAACAGGAAACGCTGTTCTATGCAAAACACAGTCATGTGATTTTTCCAGCCAATGACAACCATACACATCACAGTCATGACGTCGCACACCCAGCTCACCCTGCTCTATGCTCTAAGCTGAATTGCTGGCGGCCAAAATGACAGGAAGCGCCGAAAATGGCGTCATAATAATATCTTATCTGCAGATTGTCACCTAAAATATCGTGTGATCGGACATTTCCGATAAGCCTAAAAATCGTGCCGATTTCAACTTTGTTGATTATAATCACTCATCCCTACTGGTGACTGAACAACAGAAAAAAAACTAAATATTGTTTACCTCTCGTCTCTAAACTATAGTTACTGGTTTCATGTGAACAAGATGCATGTGAAGATGTCAAACTCTTGTACTAGGTAGGGGCCTGAATAGATATCATAAAGATCCTGCACTGAGGGGGATAAAAGCAAAACTTTATTAAAAAACCCTCGGTGTCTGACTCTGGTCGCCGGCAACGGCCTCTGCAACCAAAACTGCGGCTTCAGCCATGATATTCTTCCCTAGTGTGAACTCTGTCTGCTAAGCTTTGTATGCTTAATTGATTCCTGGCCAATGCCCGTGGCCAGGCATCTACCAGAACTATTTGGGTTAACTTGTTCTTTTGGTGATTGACATTCTCCTATCACTTCGGTTCTACTTTCTCCTCTTCCCTATTTATAGTCTCTGCTTCCTGTCTTCTTTGCCTGCTATAAGGTTTCCTCTACGTGTAGTTCGCCTGTGTTCTCATTTGATTGCTGTGGGTTATTTTGACTCTTGCTAGGACCCTGGTTACTCTCTCATCACTCGTCTCTGTACTGCGCTGCCCACTCGTTGCTGACTTGGCCTGTCCAACCTTTCTTGTTTGTTCTGTGTTTGTTCATCTACATCTGGTGTCTCACTTGGCTCAGAGCAGATCTCAGTCTTCTGGTTGGGACCGACCTATTAAGGAGTCGGGTACCCCAAAAGGCAGGGGCAGAAGTTGAGACCAGCGTCAGAGTCTCACTCCATCTGTGTCTCCGTGTGCATCCCTGACAGTCCCTAACAGCTACTCTGTATCCATTCCTGATGTGTTTCAGCCGTTACATAACCTTTAGTTATATCTATTTTGAATCACTGATGCCACCATTAAAATTGATGTCCCTTACAATCACATCCAACTCACTTTATTAGGTACACCATGCTAGTAACGGGTTGGACCCCCTTTTGCCTTCAGAACTGCCTCAATTCTTCGTGGCATAGATTCCAGAAGGTGTTGCAACGATGCTCAATTGGTACCAAGGGGCCCAAAGAGTGCCAAGAAAATATTCCCCACACCATGACACCACCACCACCAGCCTGAACCGTTGATACAAGGCAGGATGGATCCATGCTTTCATGTTGTTGACGCCAAATTCTGAACCTTCCATCTGAATGTCGCAGCAGAAATAGAGACTCATCAGACCAGGCAACGTTTTTCCAATCTTCTACTGTCCAATTTCGATGAGCTTGGGCAAATTGGAGCCTCATGTTTCCTGTTCTTAGCTGAAAGGGTGGCACCGGTGTGGTCTTCTGCTGCTGTAGCCCATCTGCCTCAAAGTTCGCCGTACTGTGCGTTCAGAGATGCTCTTCTGCCTACCTTGGTTGTTAAAGGGTGGCTATTTGAGTCACTGTTGCCTTTCTATCAGCTCGAACAGTCTGCCCATTCTCCTTTGAACTCTGGCATCAACAAGGCATTTCCGCCACAGGACTGCGCTCACTGGATGTTTTTTCTTTTTGCGGACATTCTCTGTAAACCCTAGAGATGGTTGTGCGTGAAAATCCCAGGAGATCAGCAGTTTCTGAAATACTCAGACCAGCCCTTCTGGCACCAACAACCATGCCATGTTCTAAGGCACTCAAATCACCTTTCTTCCCCATACTGATTGCTCGGTTTGAACTGCAGGAGATTGTCTTGACCATGTCTACATGCCTAAATGCACTGAGTTGCCGCCATGTGATTGGCTGATTAGAAATTAAGTGTTAACGAGCAGTTGGACAGGTGTACCTAATAAAGTGGCCGGTGAGTGTAAATCACCAGATCTTTGTAGCTTCAAAGACCTCCTTCCCCTTCAGTTTGGCATACTTATCCTGTTGTACTAAGGATCTTAGGGGGTCCTTGGAGGGTCTGGCGACTATGGTAAGGCTCCAAGAGCTGGAAACGGTTTCCAGTTCCCAAAAAAATAAAAATTAAAAAATAAAAATTTGGTGACGTAGTCATCCGGGCATGATTCCCTCAAGGGTTGACTGTTTTGAAGAGATCTGGCGAAGGTGGGCTCTTTCAGGCTGGTATCCCTGGGAGCAAAAATGTTTGAGTCAGCAAGGCTGGCTTTTTGGGCCCTGAAGCCAGTGGAGTGCAGCTGGGGTTTATGGTGTTTTTCCCTTCGTGGAGTTGGTTACCAGCTCTCTTAGCACCACGATTTTGGTTTATGTTTGACGCGATCTGGCGAGGTGGGCTCTTCCAGGCTGGTATCCCTGGAGAGCAAAAAATGGTGGAGCCAGCAAGACTGGCTTTTGGGGCCTCCAAGCCAGTTGAGTATGGCTGAGGGTAATGGTGTTTTTTCCAACTCTCATGGGTTTTTGGTCGCCAGGTCGCTTAGTGCCATAATTGGGGTTTACTGTGCCTCAGAGCCAGCTGGGGGTAATTGGTCCAGAGTACTGATATGTCGCCAGATTTTTATCTTCAAGGACCTCCTTCCCCTTTTTTAGGGTGACATAGAACAGGATGAATTACATGGCTCTTATTTAATTTTGCCATTATTCTAGTTGCAATCATCAAAGATAGAGTCACGGGGCTCTGCTTATACTACTTATCAGCAGTTTACCAATTATTAGTTAGATATGGCACAGTTTTATATAGATATTTGCTAAGTGATTTGTTTTAAAATGTTCCTATGCTTTAAATTAAATCTGTCAAAATACATATGTGAATTATGGTTCCTTGAGGTTGCTCACAATTTGGCCAATGACAATGATCATTTTAGATATGGCTTCCTGATGTGTAGATGTGATCATCGGGGGGTAGGGCCCCATGATTCGGAGAAAGGAACATCGCAGTTATGTCTCTCCACCCTCCCTTCATTTTCGGTAAACTCATAATGATATAACTCTCCCCTTACAGTATATACCTCAAATGTCCCATACTGTCCCATACAAAAAAAAAAAATCTATAAATTTGTATGTTTGCGTCTGCCGCTGGGAAAAATGAATTAAAGTGATTTGTAGCTTCAAGGACCCATTTTTGGCTGACAGGTAAAAGAGGTTGTCTATTATTGTTGTGTATGCTCATGCTCCTCTCATGGTTTTCACTAGGACAAGGCTATCAGCTATCGCATGGAGACTTGTATCAGCTATACAGCTCTGTAACGAATCAGAAGAATGGGTAGCCTCAAGATGGTGCTGGCCTACATCTAGCAATGCAATCGATTTTCAGGCACAGAATGGCATCCTAACTGGGCTATGTCATTGAGCGATTATGGACGTCAAGAGAGTAACAGCAAGCAAACGTTACCACAGTGGGACGACGCTGTTTATTTGGGGGATTGCTCCCCATAGCAACGCGTTGGTCTCTCTCAATGGTGTCCTTGGGTCTGGTGATAACGGCCGAGGGCTGGAGAGGAATCTGGGTGCCCTTGAGTCCAATCTGTGCGGCTAGGGTTGAAGGTTATGAGGTTAACTAGAATGACTGGACAATGCCTTAGGAATGTCGGGAACAATGTTGTGCAAACTTTCTCTTTACTCTCTCTATAAGCTGAACAGACGTAGGTTGGTTTATTGTAGGGCTCTATCTTTCACGACTATTTAATAGCCTGTTGCTAATGGTGATATTACATAGTTACATAGTCTACAGTCATTGCTTAAGACTGAAGTAATTGTCTTCTTTTGGGTACTTTGTGCAATTAATGTTTTGTCATTAGTAGGTCATGGCTTAAGATGCATAGTATTGCTGCTTGATATCGCAGGGCACATATGGGTTCTTGGGCTTAGCTGAGAGTGTAGGCTTGATATATATATATATATACACAAATTAATTGTGGAATTATAACCTGTCACAGCTTTTATGTTGCGGGTCAGGAGACAGGTGGAAGTTGCAGGTCAAGTTATGGGGGACCAATGTTAACTAATAGAGGATGTTAAATCTCATGGTGTGAAGAGGCTGAGCTTTGGAAGTGGCCAGCCTTAAGGATGGTATAATGGTAATGGCATCCAGGGGCGGGCACGGTAGTTAATCAGGAGTGAGGATCATTGGTGACCCCAAAGTGTACTGGCGCTGCTAGAATGGCAAGCCAGAGCGTGCCGCCCCTTTATTGCTGTCTGGCCGGGTGCTGCATGTCAGACAGCTGGGAATATCACACAATTGTCTAGCACTCCACCTGACTCCTTCCATATTTGTTGTACTTATATGGTTTGAATAAAGCTGTGGCCATTTTGACACCAAAGGAGAACGTGTTTGTGCATTTATTCTTGGGTTTGAACTGGGTACTAGTTAGAGCGGGGGTTCATCCCATATCCAAAAGTCAAGTGGATAATCAAGGAACAGCAATACATTTGCTCCATTGTGGGCAAAAGCAGGTTTTAACGTTTCCTTTCTGAAAAATATGTCACGGTCACCTAAACGCAACCTTTTTATCCCTGGGGGTAAAAACTTACTGTGCCCTCTTTCAACCAAAAGACAATAGGAAAAACTCTCTTTACTAAATTGCTCCGTTAACCAATTCTGAATAAATTCCACGGCATTGACAGCCATCAGGAAAACCAACACATCATATGTTACATCTGCAGCTATGACTTTTCAAGTCCAACAACATAAATCAATAATTTACTGGAGGACAAGTCTTTTAAATTGGAAATGACAAATTTCAAATCCTTATTTTTACAGAAGATTTTTAGTTTGCTTAAATCATCACCAATGAATGATATTTTGATTTAATATTCCTGACTTGTTCAGACTTTCCTTTTGCAAATCATTAGACATTTGTAAAAAGCCTCCAGAATTTTCCTAAAAAGATTTTTACATTTACTATTCTATGCAGGAAAAGTATTAGGGTGCTTTCACACCGCATAGTTTTGGTGCAGTTTTAACTGCGCTCCAATTAAACTGCCTTTATTACCAGCAAGCTTCTTTCAGTTGTCTAAATTGTTCAGAATGGTGTTTCAAAAGTAATCAATTACTGTGTTGTGGGTTACAAACGTACTAATTGATTACTCACTTTCCAAACAGTTTAGATAAGTGAAAAAGCTTCTGGTAATAAAGGCAGTTTAATTGGAGCGCCAAAACTGAGCTGTGTGAAAGCACCCTTAGTCCACTACCGCTCCACCATTCACCACTGGGCATTAGTGATACCAAGTTTTTTTTTTTTTTTTTTTTTTAATTCAAAACGCTTTATTAAAGTCGGAATGACAACAGCAACAGTTACATGCCAAGAGAAATGATCAAGTGTCATATACTGCTAAAGATGAGGTACACATGACAGTGCTCAAGACAAAAGAGCAGGAGCACGAATATGACAGAGTCTTACAAAGTCACATAAAAAAATATATATATATAAATAGTGTACATAGGCTAAAATGATTGAAGTTATTAGGAGGTTAAGTCAGCATTATGTTTCAGATGTAACTGAAAGTTTGGATATCTATTGCTTGCAAACCTAAACAGTTGAAAAACAAGTTAAGAACAATAAACCAAGGAGAAAATAACAAAAAGGAATGGATTAATGGGTCGGTCTCAAGTATTTGCTCTCCAGTCACCAGCCGTGTCAATCCAGGGGCCCTCTACCTGTGTAGACAGGCAAAAGAATCCTCAGCCACACGATCTGTAGAGGTCAGTTTGGCAAAAGGAAAGCCAGTCCCCCCATGTTTGGAGGTGCTTCATTGCTGGTTGCGGAGCAGCGTTTCGTAGCTCCTCCATCCTTTGGAGGACATGTATCTCCTTCAGCCAGGAAGATGTAGATGGTTCTAGGTCAGATAGCCATAACCGAGGGATGACCACCTTAGCCGCCAGAAGTAAGAATGAAAGGAGGTGTGTTCTGAAGTTGGTAAACGGAAGCGGGGTCTGAAAGAGGAGCAGGGCGGCAGGGTCATTCGGCACCCGAATCCCTGTGATAGAGTGAATAAGATCCAATACCTTCAACCAGAAAGGCTGGATCTTAGGGCAGCCCCACCAAATATGAGCCATTGTACCAATAGCTGTTTGACAACGCCAACATTTATTAGAAACCTCAGGGTACAGTGAATGCAATAGGGATGGGACTCTGTACCAGCGCGTTATTATTTTGTAATTCAGTTCCTGTGCTTTGACTGATATTGATGATTTATGGGCTAGAAGGAAAACTTTTCCCCATTCTTCAGTCGCTAAGGTCCTCCCCAGCTTCCCCTCCCACCCCATCTGAAAGGGCTGTTTATCCCCAGCTATCGGCTGTAGTAAACCATAGATTCTAGAGAGCGCGCGAGTCCCGATAGGCCCCCGCAGGCACCACTCCTCAAATGGCGTCGCAGGCCTATGAAGATCCATCGGGATTTTGTATGCGCTGTAGAGACTGCGCAATTGATAGTAGGTGAACCTAGATAGGATTGTCATTGCTAAGTCGTCCGCTAAAGCATGGTAGGGCTTCAGCGAGTCTCCTGCCAGAACCCTTCCAAAAATCACGTCAGTAGGTCCGTCACCTAGTAGCTTCGCTAGAGCAACAGAGACAGGAACTGGAGTATGTGGATTGCCTATTAGGGGTGCGCAGGGGCCTCCTGTCCGAAACAGGGTCATTTTGGTGGAGAACCTCCTACAGACTAGAATAGAGGTTCGAGTAATCAAAGGGACCCGGGGAAGGTTCTTTTTTGGCATATGGGAGATCGGTAACCAGGGAAGACCCGCCACAGGCGACCCATACATCAAAGACTCAAGTTGGACCCAGAGCTTTGAGACAGAGTTCTGGAAAGAGTCCAAAACTCTGGTCATGGTAGCTGCTATGTAATAAGCTCTCAGGTCCGGTAGAGCCAGGCCCCCCTCTGCCTTGGGCCTAACTAGAGTAGTGTATGCCAGTCTGGGGTGTTTCTGGGCCCATACAAAGTTGGTGATCAATTTGCGTAGAGCATCAAGGAACGATCTAGGGAGTAAAACAGGGAGGGTCTGAAAGAGGTACAAGAGGCGCGGGAGGACATTCATTTTTACTATGTTGATGTGACCAATCCAACTGAAATCCTTCCTGTCCCACTTCAGTAAATCACCACTGATCATATGGAACATTGGCATATAGTTGAGCTCGAAGACCTCATCCAGGGAGGCGGGTATGTGCACTCCGAGGTATTTAAAGGAAGAGGTGACCCATGCAAAGGGGAAGGAGGACTTCAGCTGTCTCAAAGGTCCATCTGAGATGTATAGTCCCAGAGCAACACTTTTAGTCATATTGATCTTATGGTAACTAAAATAGCCGTATTCTTGAAGGGTTCTAATGGCCGCTGGCAAAGATGTCGTGGGGGTCGTCAGATAGAGTAACAGGTCATCTGCAAAGGCTGAGCATTTTACTTGCCGGTCAGCAATGCAGATACCGTGAATAGAATCATTCGCTCTAATGGCCTGCAAGTGATACCAAGTTTAAAGAAGTGGGGCAATTACATATATTGTGCTCTGAATATAATTTCCTAGAATGTTAATAGTGCAATAAAGCACATCCACATACCACTAGGCACAACTACCACCAAGGCATAGGAGAATAAGACTGAACTGAAATAGTCTCTCCAAGACTCATCAGGGTACATTTACTATGGTAACTGTGTACATTCCATAAACAACATTTATAATGTATTTATACAACTTTAAGACCTGTTAGCGCTGTGTCCAACAAAAAGGACTGTGGTTTAACAGAAAGTGTCATATCTTTGTGTCCTATGGCTTACTTAACATGAGATGCCTTGCATCAAAAATGCACCAAAACTGTAATACGATAATTGTCAGAAACTAGGCCAAGTAATAGACAGTGTATACTTAGACAAATATGCAGCAGATTTATCATACAACGTAAACTACTGATATAAATTTGCAGCATTCTTAGTCTAAATTTACATTGTCTGAGTACTAGACAGTGGTTCCTTAAATGGGTTTTCTCACTACAAAGATCATATCTGTAATGATGGAGACCGTACAAATAAGCACTTTTGCAACTGGTTTGTATAACCTAACTCATTTAGTGCAGCAGCTATGAGCTAATCCGTAAGTGTCTAGAGCTAAATCTGAAACCTGGGGTTGGGCCACACCCCCTGTGCTTTGATTGGCTGCCTACACTCTTTCCTCTGAGCTGTGTGAAAATGAAACTGAAAGTGGTGTTCTGTGCTGGCTATTGTCTGTCATTGTCTTTCGCTCTCTGAGCTGTGTAATAAAGGATGCCTGGGATCTCTATGCTCCTCTCACAGTGATAACTCTTATGAAGGATTTAGGCAATTACACAGCCTTATACACTCTGCTCCCCCCATATAACACAGCCGTATACATTCTGTTTCCCCCACCCATATAACACAGCCTTATACACTTATACAGTGCATTTCTTATATTTTTTCATCAGTTCATGCTGTATGTATAACTGTTTACACCAATGCTGTTGTTCTGCTTACATTGAGCTTGTGGAGGGAGGTGACAGCTCTCCAGGCATGATAACTGGCCATTGCAGGATGTCTGTAGAGCTGTGACATCCTTTCCCTTCCACTGCTCACACATAATGATGAGGTCACCAGTCTTCAGTGAGGGAAGACACACCTACTGGGAGGAGAGACCTGCCCCTGGATTTGAAGCTGTATATGCCCTTTCCTGGATCTCCTCTTACCTCACCGATAGAACATTCAGCGTCTCTCATTCTTGCACCACCTCCTCCTCCCACCCGCTCTCTGTTGGTGTTCCCCAGGGGTCTGTCCTGGGCCCACTACTCTTTTGTATCTACACTCTTGGTCTGGGTCAGCTAATAGCATCACATGGCTTTTATCACCTGTATGCAGATGATACCCAACTCTACATCTCTGGCCCAGATGTTACCTGTCTGCTCTCCCGGATACCAGGCTCTTTTGTCCATATCCTCCTTCTTCTCCTACCATCTCCTGAAAGTGGAGAAAACTGAATTCATCATTTTCCCACCATCCCACTCTATCCCTACACCTGATCTTTCTATCACAGTCAATGGCTACACTCTCTCACTGGCTCCGCGAGTCCGCTGCCTTGGAATAACCTTTGACTCCAATCTGCCCTTCAAACCGCACATCCAAACCATCACCTCTGCCTGCTGCCTCCACCTGAAAAATATATCCCGAATCCGCTCATTTCTTGACTTTGAAAGCACAAAAATGCTTGTTCATGCCCTCGTTATCTCCCACAAAGTCTATTGCAACATCCTTCTCTGTGGCCTCCCGGCTAGGACCCTCGCTCCCCTCCAATCCATCCTTAACTCTGCTGCCCATCTGATTCACCTCTCTTCCTGCTACTCCTCTGCCTTTCCCCTCTACCAATTCCTTCACTGGCTTCCCATTGCCCAGCGAATCCAGTTCAAGTTAGTTACCTTGACCTACAAGGCTCTCCATAACCTCTCCCCTTTATACATCTCTGCCCTAATCTCTAGATACCTCCCTTCATGCAATCTCTGTTTCTCACAGGACCTTCTTCTCTGCTCTCCTCTTAACAGCTCTTTGCATAACCGTCTCCAAGACTTCTCCCGTGCTTCCCCCACACTCTGGAACTCACTGTCACAACACATCAGGCTCTCACCCACTCTCACTAGCCTCAATCGCAACCTGACAACCCATCTCTTCAGGATTGCCTATAACCAACAATAACCCCGTTGATACTACTCTGCCACACAAACATGTCTGCCCCTCACCTTCTGTCTCTTCCCACCTTCCTTGTAGATTGTAAGCCCTCACGGGCAGGGACCTCTCTCCTTCTGTACCAGATGTTAGTTATTAATCGTCACATTTGTACTTGTTTGACCTATGTTATGTATGCAACCCGAATGTACAACGCTCTGAAACCAAGGACACCCTAAATAAATAATAATAATAATACTAACCTAAAGGAAAGGGTATATCCGGTGAAAGATATATTTTAAGAGACTAGCACTTTTTTAAAGAGCCTTTGTGATCTGCTAAGGTGAGCTATAAAGATAGCTCACGGTGATAGACTATGCCATGAAGATCGTTTAGTGTGAATCTGATGATTTGGCTGAAATGATTAGTTATTTGAGATTAACTGTCCATAGGAACACATCAATACAGAAATCAAGTTTACCAAAATGCTTTAAATGCTGTGGAATTCAATTTAATTTAGTGGAAGATATAACAGAAGTACCAACATAAATACATAACTGAAAAAAAAAGTAATCAAATTGGACCACCATGCACCATTCAGACTATACAACTATTACAAGCCGTAAATTGTCTGGCTGTGCCCTCATAAGTATATACATTCATAATTTGTATCGAAGATCTAAGAAGTCAAATGCTACTTAACATAGTTTTAAATCAATTATTTGGTTTAGGAAAAGGCTAAATTTATTGAAATATTATTTAGCAAGATATATTTATTAAGTGTAATTACTCCTGTATGGTTGAAACTCTGGTGAGACAGTATTTCTGTCATCAACAGAACTCAACAGTTTCATGGAACCAGTAATAAAAGGATTGCGGGCTTGTACAAGTTAATCTGATATTTTATGTAAACATTAACCGTGGCACTCAACAAAATGAAAGTATAATTTTATTTCTTTCTAGAAAACACTTATAGCTGTATTCAGCCTGGCTGCTCACATACTATCAAAAAACAGTTACGTGATTGGTAGATATCATGTTTCATTAAGGATATGTTCACATGACAGTTCAACCTATTATAGAAATAAAACCTGATGTATCACGAAAAAAGGCAAAAAGCATGTGAATAGCTAAGCATATAGAAGTATAATAACTTTCAGATCTGCATGTGCTAAAAAAAATGTCCCTGGTCAAGAAGGAGTAAAAGTTAGAAAGTAGACAAAAATCATTGGTGGTCAGCACTCCATCCACACAGCATGTAGTAAAATCACAACCTTTATCGAATACCTTGGATAAAATTCAGCTCACACTGCGAACACAAGACGCGTTTTGGGCGTGTCAGCGCCCTTAGCCATAGCCTGTAGTAGTAGTAGTAATAGAATCCATAGCATGGCCGCAGGCAAGTGGAAGGGACCCATGACCATTGCTGAGCAGCAGGGCTAAAGGAGGTTAATGAAGAGGAGTTAACTTAGAGCAGCTATATGTCAGGAGTAGAAATGAGCGAGCAGTAAAAAGTTCTAGTTCGATTACAACCTCGAACTTTAGTGTGTTCAGTTCAAGGTTCTATTTGAACTAGAACTCGAACTCAAACCCCATTCAATGGGGTCAATGGGAGAAGATGTTCTGGTTAATTTTTACACCTATGTGGGTGAGAAGAAGCTGTAATTACCATCCATAACAGTAATCTGGATACGTGGAACAACTTAGTGAAGAAAATTTGTCTCTAAGAGTGAAATAAAAAAATTGAGAGACTAAAATACTTAATTCCTTTCAATGGCTATCCGAAAAGATGAGGACAGCTTGCAAGCAGGGGCGTAGCTATAGGAGATGCAGCGGTAACAGCTGCTATGGGGCTCTGCATCCTGAGGGGGCCAAAAGCCCCTTTGACACATAGAAGATTTGGAGACGGTGTGTTATACAATTATTGAACCCCCAAAACTGCAAAAACTTAACTTTTGGACCCTGAGTATGACTTCGCAAATCCTAGCACTCTTTATAATACAGATTTAGCAGGGTCTAGCTTGACCATGATATCACGAGTTTTTGTGTTATCTGCTCTTATCTGTAAACAAAGGCCATTGAAAAGCATTCAGAAAGTAGAGATCCATGTATATGAGAGTTAGGTGTTATGTGAGGCTGCAAATGCTGCCAAATAACAGCTTCTGGGTGTGGGAAAGATGCAGCCAGCAATACCAAACTCCTTAACTATTGATGTCTATGGCGAGGAAAATGCTATTAAACTAACTAGAGTAATCTGTACAGTACAGAGAGTGAGCTGAAAATGGCGTTCAGAATGCAATGCAGTGAAAAATATATAATATGGTCATGTGATTATAGCAGCCAATGAGAGCCCTACACCTCAGCGATGACTTTTCTTTTACACTTCTCTATGCTCTGCACTAATTGGATGGCCGCCAAAAGTGCAGAAAACCGCTGAAAATTAAACTGAAAATAGCATGTTGAACTAGAACTAGAACTTTATTTGAACGAACAGTAAAATGTTCGGTTCGGTCCGAGTTCTAACAATTCAAGAAGTTCTACCAGAACTTAACTTTTCTAGAACAGTTCGATCAACACTAGTCAGGATATATACAGGGTTAGTATACAGAATATAGCAGTGGGGAGGGGGAGGCTTTTGGATTTCTGGAATGAGTTCTTTCAATGTCTTTGTTTTCTGTTCACAGGTATAAGATTTTGGCACTCCAGTATTACAGCCTAGGTTGTTGAGGGGTCCTTGAAGGTGGCGAAAAGGAGCAGTAAAGTTTTAAAGGGGAAGGTAAGGACAATAGCTTGGTGATAGTTGACCTTGGATGGGTACACAGTTCTTTGGTTAATGTCCTTTGGTCAAGGGCTCCAGATTGGCGGCCCCAAGGGAAAGGATCCTCAGGCCAGGTGTTACACTGCTGAGGACAATTAGATCAGGCATAGTGAAAAGTGAATTTGGTTACAGCCTTCATGGACTCTTCACTTTTGGACTATAACATTATTATTTATATGGTTGTTTTGTTTTAATGAAGGTTTTGTCATTTGTGGGCTGGGTCCTAGTGTTGAGCGATTATTATCAACAAAGTTGAAATCGGCACAGTTTTTATGGTGATCGGATTTTTTAGATCAAAGCGATAATTTTGGTTAAAATCTGTGCATCATCTATTAAGATCGCGCCATTTTCGGCGCTTCCTGTAATTTTGGCGGCCAGCAAATCAGATTACAGAATAGAGCAGGGTGAGATGTGTGTGCGACGTCATGACTTGGGGTGTGTATGGTTGCGATTTGGGTGGAAGAATCACATGACCTCGTTTTACATTGAACAGAGTTTCCCGATCGCCTCGTGTCTTCGCGTCTCAGAGCAGAAGGACGTGTCCCAAAAAGCTCAGCGAAATTATTATATTTTCTTCACAGAGAAACCTCTACTATTAGCTGTGATCCTTACAATTTATTAGGGTTAGAGATTGGAAGATTTTTATATAGTTATGTAGAGAATTTTAAGGAGCATCTACCGTGTAAAGTCATGGGG
>JAODAL010048747.1:0-28736 GCA_025379985.1 Phyllomedusa bahiana | reverse complement strand
GGGGTTTTGTGGGTTATACCTGATGGTTGTCTAAACTCTATGTGGTTTATATGGCAGGTTGTAGGTTATACCTAGCTGGTGTCGACCTGCTTTTTGGTTTTTTTAATGGAGGTGTTGTAGGTTATACCTGAGCTGGTGTCTGACCTAATGTGGTTCTATATGGCGGTGTTGTAGGTTTATCGGCACCGGTATAATGAGAGCGTACATGTGTCCCTGAGTGCCCCTGTGATAGGAGTTAGACTTTTACTTTCTTGTGGTGTTTATTTTAGAAAGGGGGGTTGTGGCGCGTGACCAAGGGAAACATGGTGGGGGATTATTGTATGTGGGTGGAGGGGATATTGTATGTGGGTGGAGGGGGATATTGTATGTGGGTGGAGGGGGATATGTATGTGGGTGGAGGGGGATATTGTATGTGGGTGGAGGGGGATATTGTATGTGGGTGGAGGGGGGGGTATGGATGGAGCTACTTAGCCTGTGTCTATGATATGTGAGACAAACAGATATGTGACTCTTTGCTATTGTACTACAAAATATAGTTTTTTTTGAACACTGTATTATGTGGTAAATGGGCGCGTTTTATGTCGAGGGGCCCGGTAATATTTTTACGTACAGTAGGGTGGGCCCCCGAAGATCAACTCCCCTGTGGGCCCCAGACTCCCCAGTCCGACACTGGTGATACCTTGTATTTCTGCCAAGGATTTTTATTCCTTTTGCCTCTGATTTGGATAAGGTTTAGCCCCATTGCAATGGGCACAACCCGTGTTCCCTCCTCCCAGAGCAGGAATGAAAGGGTAGCTGCTCAAAAGAATGAACAGCCGATGTATAGCTATACGCCGTGTGAAAATACTCTTACAGTGAGACTGTTCTTGTTGCCCATAGCAACCAATCAGATCGCAGATTTTATTTCTTAGTCTACGTCTACACAGCTAATGTCAAAATGCTGTCCATAATCCGATAGCATTTTAAAATTTGCTGGATTGTGTTTTTTGGCACGGGTTTGCGAAAAAGCCACCTTTGGTTTTCAGATTTGCCGTTAGCCCCATACAATTGAAGGTACGGGAATCCGACAGTAATCAGACGGAATACTGTGGAATAAGCAACATGTGGCATATTTCACCGGATTTTTAAATGGACAGTAAAAAATTTGTGCCATGTAGACTACAGCACATATTTTTTATTGCTGTCTATGCAGCATAAGGTACTGTCGGATTTTCAGCGGATTCAAATTATGGAATTCACCAAAAATCTGACGGTAAACCTGTGCTGTGTAGACTTAGCCTTGTGTACCAAAACAACCATGAGCTTCTTCGACACACAGTAACCACTGCAGACACATGCAAAAGGCTTCTTCTTGCCTTAAGTGACTACTCAGAAATACATGAATAGGTCTGATATCAAATCCTTTCTTTTTTCTTTATTTAAATATCCTGTGCATACATGTGAACTTCACACGACTTCAAGTTTATATAGGATCAACATCGTGGCATACTTAAGTGTCCATATGCTGGTCCTTGATGCCATTCGGCTTGCTCTGCTCAGGTTTCTCACAATGGGTATCACGAAGACGCCGGACATTAGGCAGAACGTAGCACACACCTGTGTGACATTTCGGGAAACAGACAGCCCCTTTGTCAAGGACATTTAAGTATATCAAGCTGTTGATTTTACAGTTGAAACCAGAAGTTTACACACACAATATAAAAAGGCACATCTGCATGTTTTACTCACTATCTGACATGAATTCAGAATAAACCATAGGTCAATTAGAATTACCAAAATTATGTATATTTGCAAATCCCAAAAATAGAGAGAAAATTTTTTAAAGGCATTTTTTTATTTCTGCAAGTCAAAATTTACATACATTTTTGTATTTGAAAAAGGGAAAAAGAAAACCAGGGGGGCGCTCCTATGGGGAAAAGTATAAAAAAAACGGTCTGGTGAAATACACTAAAGGATGAATTTCCCTATAGGGTTTTGTGCGATAGTTGAGGCAAAAATCAAGTCAGTGCGGAAAATTACCCTCTGGGCCGGTGGCCCCAGTCTCCAAAAACCAAAAAAAATGGGGCGGGGGGTTTAGACAATAGGAACTCCAAAGAAAAATATATTTCGGCGTTACTTTTAAAGTCCAAGTGACCCGGGGTTTAAAGAAAAAAAATGTTTAATAAAAAAAACAGTTTTTAAAAAAAAGGTTTGTACCCCCCTTAGAAACATAAAAAATTTTAAAAATCGTCACAACGTTTCTCCCCGAACCGGCGCCCCCCTCAGGAATTGTGATTACAAAAAAATGGGGAAAAGAGCATTTAAAGGATTCCGCATGTCATTGGCGCAGACCCGGCCAAGGGAATTTTGTGGCGCGGTACCCCATTTTTACCCTTTGGGAGAGAAAACTAACCAATCGTTGGGGGCTAGAAATTTCCCAGTTTTTTAACAATGGGCGTTTGGGGTTTAAAACAGTGAGCTCACTTTTCCAACCGTGGGAGCGACGACCCCCCTTATGTGTTACCCCACGAGCAGTGGGGAAAAACAACTAAAATATAAGCGCAAAGTAGCCGATAAATTAACCCACGCGATGCGCGAAAAGAGCGTGCTGTGGGAATATAAACCAAGAGCGCCCGGGAGGTGCATCTCTGGATGGTTATAAATGGAAGTCCACACCCCAAACCGTGTTTGGGCTAGACTTAGGGGGCTGCCCTTTGGACCAATATGAATTGGGGCCATCGTACCGTTATTCTCGGGGAAAGAGTCCCCGATAAAAGCTGGTTCAGGAGGGAAAGACTCGCTTCCTAAACCAGTGAAGGAGCAGCAACACTCTTTTGGGTTATCATGGTGTTTAAAACTCATTTTAGTCTAGAGTGATAAAAAAAAAAATATATATACTTTGGTTATTCTTTTTTGAGAACGGGAAGTTGAAATTGTATCACTTTAAAGCTAGGGGGAAGCTAAATATACTTCTATAGCAAAAAATCTGGCTCAGTCCAAAATTTTCCAGGGTATAATAGACTATATTGTCAACAACCCAGAAAGGAGGGGTTTACCAAAGATAACCCCAATGGGCAATTGCATATCCCGGGTGGTAAAACGGGCCCCAAACGTGCTGATTTTTCTAAACATAAGTATAATCGAGAACACCCCTATCAGCCATTTTGTTATTCTCAATGAACGTCTGCACCATAGACGGGATTAGTTAGATCTGGGGGTCGACTCTTAGGACCATAGAAACACGAGTACTTTACCTGTATTTCTATGGGGAAAAAGTGCCAGTTTGTATTGGCTTCAAAAGGGGGGGTCGGGCCCCTTTAGCCTAAAAAGGCGACACTCTATGGGAATTATAAAAAGGGTTTTTTAACTTATCTGGCGTTTTCAGTTGGGCAATTTTTTAATTCACTCTGGTTTTGTACAACCTGGGAAAGATAGAATATAATCTAATTTCATAAAACAGAGGCCTGTCGGTCCCTAGCTTGCTTGGGAAAAAAAAAGGTCAATGTAACAACATTAAAAAAAAAACATTTACAGGATCCCATTAAAATGATACAAACAGGATGTTAGAAAAAAAAGAGATTTCATAAACACAAAGACAGAAGGAGGAGGGTTTTTAATGATGGTCACTGTCTCATTCGCCTTTTTGGGGGAAAAGTTTGGAGTTTAACTCCCAAAAGGGTTTTACGCTTTTTTAAAGCTGAAACCCATTTGGGTTTATGTTGGGGCCCCGATCATAAAGGGGGTTTTCCTCAGAAACTGAAATCTTGGGCATAATTAAAAGAAATGGGGGTACACTCTGTTTAAGTTCCCCGCTTAATTAAGGTCTAGCCCTTTAATTATATGGAGGGGGGTGTTTGTGCGGCCCAATAATGAATGACGCTACATTCGATTATATAAATAACAAAATTGCTTTTAATTCGGCTTGTTTAATGTTATAACTATCTTTCGTAAGAATTAGATTAAAACTGTTTTATATTATTGATGCTCCTACAGCATAGACAGTTCGAGGACCCACATGCAGAACTGCCCGGGTGTATTGGCTCCTTGTAGGTTTGATCTTGCTGGCTATTGATTTGACTTGGGGCTACTAAGTTTTTAATATTTGGAGCCCGCCTGTATATAAGCAGTGGTTTTTCCGGGATAAGAGGTCCTAAGAATGCATCTTTTTTAAAAGAGGTGCCAATGTTTTTTTAACACTCTCTTAATATCGGGGTATTCTGAGGTGAATTGAGTAATCAAAAAAGGAAATTTTGTCTATCCTCCTGTCTCTTATTAGATATTATATCTTTCTTTTTGTCTCTATTGTAAACTAAACAGTCCTGTTGTTGGAGTGCCATTGTTTTCTCTAAGGCATTATCCAATAATTTGGTGGGATAGCCTTTATCCTTAAACCTTTGTTTGATGAACAAGGCTTGTGTTTTAAATGTAGAATCTTCTGAGCAATTTTTCCGTATTCGGCGCAGCTGGCCATAAGGAATGTTCTCCTTCCAAGGGCGATGGTGAGCACTCCTAAAGTGAATGTAGCTATTGCTATCAACACTTTTGAAGTGAGTGGCCGTCTGGAAGGTGCCTTCAACCAGGGTTATATCAATATCGAGAAATTCTAATTGTTTGTTACTAAATTGGGAGGTAAATGTAATCCCATTCATTAGTATTTGGTAGCATTGCCCTTAAACTGTATGACTTGGGTCAAACGTTTTGGATGTCCTTCAACAAGTTTCTCACAATAGTTGGTAGGAACTTTGGCCCATTCTTCCTGACAGAACTGGTGTAACTGAGCCATGTTTGTAGGGCGCCTTGCTCGCATCTGCCTTTTCAGCTTTGCCTTTATATTTTCAATAAGATTGAGATCAGGGCTTTGTGATGACCACTCGAAAATATTGACTTGGTTATCCTTAAGTCACTTTGTAACCAGTTGGCAGTATGCTTTGGGTCATTGTCCATTTGGAAGACCCATTTTTGCCTAAGCTTTAACTTCCTGGCTGATGTCTTGAAATGTTGCTTCAATATTGCCACATAATCTTCTTTCATGATGCATCAGACTCTCCTACAGCAAAACAACCCCACAACATGATGCTGCCACCCCTGTGTTTCACAGTTGGAATGGTGTTCTTAGGCTTCCAAGCTTCTCACTTTTTCCTCCAAATGTAATGATGGTCATTATGGACAAACAGTTAAACATTAGTTTTGTTCCTGTGTGCATTTGCAAACATTAATCTGGCTTTTACAGGTTTCTTTTGGAGTAATGGCTTCTTTCTGGTAGAGTGGCATTTCAGCCCATGCTGATACAGTAGTTGTTTCACTGTGGATAATGACACAATCTTTACAGCTTCCACCAGGATCTTCACAAGGTTTTTTGCTTTTGTTCTTTGGTTGATATACACATGTTGGAACAAAGCACATTCATCACTGACACATAGAACCCGTCTTCTTCTTGAACGGTATGATGGCAGGACATTCCCATCTTGTTTGTACTTGCATGTAATTGGTTGTACAGATGAACAAGACACCTTCAGGTATCTGGAAATTGTACCCAAGGATGATCCAGACTTGTGCAAGTCCACAATTCACTTCCTGATATCCTGGCTGATTTCCTTAGACTTCCCCAAGATGTTACACACAGCAGCAGTGTGTTTTTGGTGTGCATGAAAATACATCCACAGGTGTGTCTCTAATTGATGCAGATGTTGCCAATTAACCTATAGGAAGTTTCCAAAGACATGACATCATCATATGGGCTGTCCTAAATTGTTTAAAGGCATAGTAATCTCAGTGTATGTAAACTTTTGACTTTGCAGAAAATAATAAAAATGCCTTAAAAATGCTTTCTCATTATTCTGGCATATGGCAAACATAATTAATTTTAATTCATTCCTGATTGTCCTAAAACGGGTAAGGTTCATTCTGATGTCATGTCAGATGAAAAATGTGCATATGTGTCTTTTTATATAGTGTATGTAAACTTCTGGTTCCAACGTATATAAACTTGTTTTTGAAGTCCTGTGAAGTTTACATATATGCACAGGATATTTAAATAAAGAAAAAAAGAAAGGATTTGATATCTGACCTATTCATGTATTTCTGAGTAGACCTAGCCTTATACTGCTCTGGAGAAATTAAGGCTGAGCTTTGTTTGGTTTTTATGGGTGACAAGGACAGTCCTACTGTTAGTTTTTATAAATGAGGGTCACTGTCTCTAGTCTCCTGGCTTACAGGTTATACAGGTTACTTGCACATTTTTGAGCTAATGCCAACAGTGGATTCAAAAGAGACTTTTTCCTCCTATCCCAAGGAGAAAGTTGTGGAAAACGTACAGTGCATTAAAGTAACATGGATGAGTCTTCAGAAATATCTAATCCACGCACTCTGAAAAAAAATCTACAATGAATCTGCATGGAAATTGACCTGCAGTGTTAATTTTAAATCTACAGCAGGTCAATTTGTGCTGCAGATGTTCTGCAGATTTTTTACAGGTTTCCTCCACTGTCTTCAATGATACAGTAAAAATGTGATAGAATCCACAATGAAAGTTTATTGTTGAAGGTTTTGTTGTGGAAATGCTGTGAGTTTTATATCTAAAGGGATTGTCTCATTCGAATAAAAATTAAATAGTAAGCTGACTGTGTCAAACAAAATAAAAAAAAAGCTATACTCACCTTCCTCGGCTTCTGCTTAAATCCCTATTCAGAGCTATTCACTTTTGAAAGTTGATGTAAGGGAAGTTGCATGTGTTGCATTGAATTTTTTTAAATCCATTTTTTTGGAAAAAAGAGTGAAGAAAATACTTCAATCAAAGTAGTGTTTTTTACTTTTATTTTAACAGCGCTCACCATGCAATATATGTGACAAGTTAGTTTTACTCTGTGGGTTGATACAATTACAGCGATACCCAATTTATATTGTTTTTTTTTTTATGCTGAAGGACATATGCATGCTTTATTTATTTTTTTATCTCTTTTCGGGCGATTGCCTTTTGTATAGGGGAAAAGGGTGGTGTAAGTGTTTATATTTTATTTTTTGAGTTTGTATTTTACTTTTTATTTCACTGTTTTTGCACTTTTTCACTTTTTTTTTTACTTGTCTCCATAGGGGACATGTAACAGTGATCACTGTTACAATGAACAGCAGGACACAGCAAAACTGCTGTGTACTGCTCTCCATGGCAAATGACAATCACTATGCTCGACCATTCCCACAGGGCACAGCTGAGCATAGTGACATCACGGGCAGCCGAGAAACCTTTATTAAGGTTTTGGGCTGCTAGGGAAGTCATTGGCAGATGCAATTATATCACGGCAGTGCCGATGGGGACAGAGGGAGCTCCCTCCCTGCGTCTTTCCCTTACCTGCCACAATTGCGATTGATCGCTGCAGCTGAGGGGTTTATCGTCTGCGGCCAAAGTGAGCTCCGGCCGCAGGCGATCCAGCATGGGGCCAGCTGTAACATGCAGCTGGTTCCATGCTGCGATTGTGCGAGTTCTGCTTGTGAGCTTGCACACTCCTCATGATGCGCCTTCCGACCATGACGTATGGGTACGTCAAATGTCGGCAAGGGGTTAATGGCAAATCAATAGGATGTGTCATTAAAGTCTGCGAGTCCAACCTGAGGGACCAACACCATTCTTGGGAACGAGTTTTCAATAGTATCAACTCAGAGCAGAGTTCATGAACTCTTCATTCTATTCTACGGAAATTCTGAGTACAGTTGAACTCGACACTCAGCTGAACTTGTAAATTATATAGAACGAAATGGAGAGTCGTGCGCAAGCGCAACTGGATCTTCGTTCTGGCCTGATACTGTCAGAGTCTTGTTCCTGAGACAGACTTTGATGGCATATGCTATTGATATGCCATCAAAATCTGTTGAGGGAATGCCCCTTTAACAAACCTGTTCATTTAAGTTTATGCTAATAACGCGCAAAGCACAAGAAACCTGTATATAATTCTCCGGGATTGCAGAGCAGCTAAATAAGTGACTAATCTCTACCTGCTCATTTCCTTTTGTTAGGCCGTAGGTGAACTATTCACATTCAGCCCAGTGCACAACAGGTAACTATCCAGCTTCTGTATACAAATCCATATAATTACTATTCTTCCTCAGTAAACTCATTCCTTTTTTTAGCAGCATATAGTAATTTCTTTGATCATAATGATCCAGTTTATATGCATCCAAGGTGTCGACAGACTTTACAGTGTCGGATAAAACTATACGATTATTATTGCAATATTCATAATATCAGCTACATGAGAGTCTGCCGTATGGTATTTAATTGAGCTATTGTACTTTTTTTTCCTACAATTAGCCCAATGTCCTGAGAAAAAGCAAGCACTCCAGGCAAATGATCAAACACAGGCAATCAATGCACAGTGGAATGTTAGCACCACAATCTTCACCAGACATATCACACAATATGCCCTGCTGAGAAAATATTTCTCAGCAAGGGCTGTGCGCCCTGGACCATGTGCAACTCATTACATAGTGCTCCGTTGTTCCAAGTGGCAAGTGCAAGAAGACCAGTTAAATGACTCGATACTATCTGGCTTTGTGTCTTTTCTTTCCTTCAATTAAGGCTTTATTTGCTTTTTCTCCAGTTTTCTATTGCTTGCATGTATCTCGGTGAATGTTCTATTAAGAGCACCTTCTGTCTATCTACTACTGATTCTCCATCTGTGTTTTTTTATAAAGTAAATGCTGAGCAATTTTTCTCCCCCTGGAGTTGTTAACACAGCTGCTAATTTTTGCTCGCCTTATAAAATGTTTATTGTGGATTCCTATTAATATTTAATGGACAAGTGGGATGTGCTCTATCTAAGGCAATTTTACAATGTTCAGGGGTTTACAATTTTTGTAATCCTTGGCGCCAATACCACACAAGTTCCTTCATCTGATTATAGAGGAGAGCAGAATGCTACAGTATTTATGAACCTGTCGTATTTGGCGTTCATAAATATGCGGACTGTGTATTCGGTATGACTTGCAAAGCCATAGCATATCTGTGGCGCACAGCCTTTAGACGGCTATTATTTATTTTGGGCAGCTAGAATTCCTTTGAGACATTAATATGTGACTGTGTTTCTGGCGCAAGTTTTGGTTTATGACTGTTACATCACTTTAACATATACAGAGCTCTTTAGTTTTTTGATGCCACTGTTAACCCAAATAATGGCGCCGTACCAGTTTTTACTTGTCACCCTAAGTTCTTATCTCATTATTAGAATTAGCCTCGTTCTCAGATAGAGAAAATAATTTGCATGTTTAAAGCCAATAGGAGATGACAGAATAGGACAAAAAAACTAAGACTAATTTTCTAATTATTCTTTATAGGGCATTGTCATTACCATATATAGCTCTAGGTTCTACTCAGCCAGGCTTAGATCACTTTAACCCCTATGGAGTTCAATATAGTTGTGTTAATACCATGGCCATTTTATGCTCTAGATGAACCAGCCCAATAAGCTGCCAACAATACATGGAACAAGACTGCTACAAGCGAAGTAAGTGAACGTTTTTACTTATACAATAAAACATATGTGGATTGTAGGTTCCACATTTCTTGGAATGGGGAGTCCCTTTACACCTCCCAATTTTGATATTTCTTTTACATCCCAAGTTGACATGCAAAATAGTTATAATGCATGAAGGGCATGCACAGTTCTGCACTACAGAAATGAATGGACTGCCAGACGGGTCCAGGGAGGGCAGCAGTCAAAACCGCACGTAGTCAAACAAAAAAAATCTAGTTCAGATGCACCAGAAACTACAGGAAATTCCTAACTTAGCGGGGACCATAAAAAAGCAGATTATTGCTTAGGTGGAGTGATTGGATCTAGGTATCCTTTTATAGTACTGTGTCAGCAGGCTTTAGCTGAAATACAGCAATGCTATCCTTTTATATCGCTGGTGTGTCACATTACCTTGAACAGTGCTCAAGAGTAGCCGATGTCCTGTAAGCAGGAGATAGTTGTGCGCCACAAAGGTAAGTTTGCTAAACACTTGAAATTAGTCCTGACTTGTTGGGGCCACATGTATGAAAACCTGTTTAGGTCATAAAACTCATCCTCTTTTGTCAATAGTAACCTATGGGGCTAAAAAGTGTGTTTTAGGGACCCTAAATAGGTTAATACATACAGCCCTTAGTTTTGACATTATCACAGGCCAGCTCCCAGAAATTTAACAGTTCATGACTTACATCATTGTACTCTAGTTACAAACGGTAGAACTTATGGGGCTTGCTGGCACTTGTAGGTCCACATGTTCCTCAGATACCTTGTTCCAGCTTAAGCCTCTAGACAGTAATGACGGTTAAAATATTACTTAATAAGGGATTCAGACCAATACCAAATTATTAGTTTTATCCCTTACACTGATCTTTCCTAATACTTAAGAGATTTAAGTTGGTGAGGGTGTGTTATGTTTGTTATATTGATTAATGTGGGCGAATTTACATTTCATATATTACAAATTATTCGTACTTATACCTACGGTCCATTTCCAGGTAGTAAACCTGGGGAATGACGACGTTCTATGTTCCTAACGTCATTGTTCTAGAATTACGTGTCATAGTCAGGCGTACTCTTCCTAAGCTTTACCTTAATCCACTATGTATTTGTTTGCCAAGAGGATTAAATATCTAAAAAAAATATACACTGACCTCACCATAATTCCCTTTGTTGTAGTACGTAGTAGAGAATTGATTGTAATAGGATCTAACTAAGTGGTACTAAGGATTAGCATTTGATATTCTTTTTGCATGGAATACTATCATATTTTTCAGTTGACATTATCAAGCCAAGACCACCATACAAGAATAAACTGGCAACGGCCCATTGCACACATTCTGTTCAGCCTAATCTGTTTCAATCAGCAAGATGGAGTTAATGCTAAAAGTAAAACCAGTTCTGAAACAAATCTTAATCGCTAGTCGCATCTGTAAATAATTATTCAGCTTTACCAACTGTGAATATTTTCCAAACTCACATGATTATCCAAGCTATTGGGTGGCAAAAAAATAGAGAGGAAAAGGAGATTAAATGAACAAAAGAGAAATTCACATGGTGAGTTATGTTTCATCTTGCTCGTGATATGCCCTTCATATTTTAAAATCAATTTAACCTTTTCTGTAGTTACTATATTTGGTTGACACTGTTTTTGATGTGATTCAACTCATTTTATACATACCATGAATAAATCATTATACTTTTTGCAGAAAAGGCGATTGAGCTGGACATGTTTTGTCATGTTTTGAAATGTTAACTTATCGTTACAGATACATACATATTGAATAAGCTATTATTATGCTGTTAATGTACCTCACTACTTTAAACAAGGGATTGTATTAAAAAACGCCTGGAACCCCATGTCACTGTATCATTAGTTCCTACTGTCTCATTCTATAGGGAACTGTTGTGAATCTGGCTTATTTGCTTTCATGTATTCCTCTGTGATCAAGTTGTTTGGCCAGCACAATACCAAGGTAGCAGATGCAAACCCTTTCCATTATCCCAAAAAAGACATATACGGACATCGTATAGGAGGCTGCTCTGATTGGCAAAACTTAGTTCTGTCCCGACAGGAATGATAAGCCATACTAAGATTGTATTTCAAACACAGGTGGGCCCAGCTCAGTTAATGTATTAATGTTGGTCATTTTGATTCAGCAATGTCTGGTCAAATTATTTTGACCACTTTCTAATTTTCAGCATCAGCAAGCGGATAAGCTCATGAAGGAACATCCATTGTGTTGTGAGGCAATGGTAGCTGGGTGGAGAAGGCGTATTTGCAGATGTCATCCCTGTTTGCTGTCATGAGTTAAATGGAACACCAATATAATGACCTGCACCTTTTCAGACCTAGCATAGTCCTCTGCTCGTTAAGCAGTATGACACTGAAAATGTCTATTGGCAGGATTCTGTGCCTGAATTGCTATGCCTTTTCTTCTGTACTAGTCTGAACTCTGCCCCGCCCCCTCTACTTCACCCCACCGCTACTTGCATTGTGTGGGTGCTTGCAGGTTCTTCACCACACGTCCTGGTGACTTCTACTAGCCTAGTTCTGGGCTGCAGTGGCCTTTGACCACTCATCTTCCTTTCATGCCACATACTGTGTTCTTTGTGGTATGGATGTTGAAGGGCCGTCCAATCATGCCCTGGGACGGGACTCTGACATCCAGTATTAGATCACTGTGCTCTTGGGACCATTGCTTGCAATTGTCTCTTTAGACTGAGATGGCATTTGGATTGGTTATTATGGTTGATTGTTGGACTTCTTTGTCTGTCTTCCATGAATGACATTTTGGGCCTGCTGTTTTTTTTTTATCATTTTGCTATCTCTGCTTGAACCTGTCTCTCCTGACCATACTTGTGTTTGTCTTGGTCTTGTTCTGTAGTTTTTTGCCTAGGGAAGGGATATGTCAAACCAGCTGTTGCCAGACCGCTAAGGTTGGGTGGCAAGTAGGCAAAAATTCAGTTCTGGAGGGCTTAGCTCTAGTGATCACACTGTCTGCCTTCTTTATCCAGTGTCCTGGGGTAACCTTATAGGGCATCTCCATGTGGAAAGCACTCACTACACATTTGGATATGATCCTTCTTGATAATCACATACACCAATACATGCTGTTGTTTTCCCTGGGTGGATGGATCTTCTAGCCAAGACAATGCAACATTACACCCAGCAGGAATGTCAAAAAATTACTTGGAGAGCATGACTAAGTACTTACAAGTAACTACTTGGCACCCACCAGACTTATTCACCAATTGAGTATTAGGGACAAAGGCAATAACAAGGAAGCCTGGATCCCATAGAAAACTAATGGATGCCGCCGCTCCCACAAACATTTACCAGTGTTTCATTGATTATTACAAGGAGCAATTTCCTCTCACATTAATATCACTATTAATACTACCAACCAAATCTAAATAAACCAAGACCAACATTGTATATAACACTTCTAATAAGAACTCTATTATACCCCAGAACTTATCCATAGGACTACCATATATAGACTGAATAAAACATCTCTGCTAGTACTGATTAAAGATGAGTATGCAAAGGACCAATTTTAAACCCCAAATAGTGACTGTCTTGTGGTAATGTTCATGGGTTATGTAGACTGTAGATACTTCTATACAGTTGAACCTTTATGTATGGGTTACCCGTTGTTTTGAACAGGCACTCTGTCTTCTCTATGGTCATTCACTTTCTCTTTTCCTTTTGCATCTGTTTCATACCTCCATGATGACTCTCTCCTGGCCCACCATTCATCCCTGCAGAATTTACAGAAGTATACTTAGACTCCTCACTTCAACACCTCCCTTACTGCCCCCTACCTCTGTTACAAGCTCCCCATGGGCGGAGAGCAGGTACAGGCCATAGCTTCGATGGCACTTCTCCTCTGCGAGGTGAGGAGGAACATAGGACAAAACCCCTAGAGATTGTGCTACGGTCTCTTAAACCCTTCTGAATCATATTGTGAGGTCCAAACTCCTTCACTTGCTCACAGAAGATCATCTGCAGGCATGATCTTCAGGAAATTGCAAGGGATTTAGTTAGTAATGTCATGTTTTTAAAGTGTTTCTGTTTTTTTCTACATATTTTCTCCACTGAATATGATGGATCAGTGGCTGAATGTCATTTATTTAATAAAATGGTCCATGAGGGCTGGTGTCAGGGGTGTTTATTTAAAATAAAGTGTTTTTTGTGTTTATGTTAGAAAAATGTGTTTTTTTTACGCTTTATTCCAGTGTTAGTAGTAAGGTAATAGAAAGATTCATTTCCATTGTAGTGCTGGGGCTTGGTGCAGACAGAAAGGATCTAACACTGGTCCTACGTGTCCACGTGTCAAAAGTAGTTCAGAGAGATAACATAGGCAAGGCCCAGGGACGTAATGAAAATGCTCTAGGTATTTTTGTCAAGGCACCACGAATTAGGTCGGTAGACTCAGGCAGGTCTCAAAGTTGGTAGGAGGCAGGTGGCATGTAGTTAGGTATGTTGCAGCTTCAGACAGAAAAAACGGTAGGACCCTTAGGTAGGTAGGCAGGCCTAGTAGATAGCTAATATGGTCAAGGCCTCAGGTTGGTATGTAGCCTCTGGTTAGGATAGGTTCAAAGCCGTAGATGGGTAGATCCAGGTAGATAAGTAGGTAGGCCTAGATAGGTAGGTTGGGGATGAGCCCCAGGTAGTTAGGCCCCAGGTAGGTAGGTTGGTAGACGCAAATTTAGTATGTAGGCCCAGATAGGAAGTAAGTAGGCCTAACGGTCGCATATGTGGAATGTAGGCCTAGTTAGGTAGTATCTAAGGCCCCTAATAGGTAAGTAGGGACCCCTTTGGTAGAGGTGATAGGCCCAAGTAGTCCCTCCCCATTATGAAAAAAGAAAAAGTAAATTAAAACTCACCTCCCCATTCCCTCGATGAATGGCAGACGGCTTCTTCAAGTAAATCCAAGGCATAGGTGGTGCAATTTGTGCAACATTATAGCGATCCTTACATTGATATTCATGACCAATGCTCTGTAGATATAAAGCCTTACTAGGCTGAACAGTGTAGCAGTGGAGCTGGTGGGTGCTCTGCTACGACTAAAGTTTTAACATGTTTGCGCATCCCCTGGGAACCTTCTTGGCCCCTGTGGTTCGAGGCAGTATCTGCCGCGGGACCAGACCCGGGGGCAGCGGGCTTGATAGCAGCCACTATGATGGTAGTTCTGGCACTGTCTGTGGTAACATTTGGATTGTCAGGATCACTCTATGGATTTCCCGATGCACCTCCAGCAGCTGTGTGATTACACTGCCGTATAGCATGGTTTCCAAGGAGATATTGAGTTGGCTGTTGGACCATTTAGCGGCTTTGTTGCTGCCATGAATGTAACTATGAATATGCTGTTGCATATTAAAAAGTAATCAACTGTGCATATTTAGAGAAATTTAATAACCAGTCTTTGCTCTTTCCTGGCAAATCAAACTGGGTGTTTCAGAAGCCAGAATTCATTACTAATATTGCTGTCCAGTTTATTTTGAGGAAAAAATCTCGTTTAATAGGTCAACCCCTTTATGTATTGATGTTGTAATTTATTTAGATGCCCCTATTTAGGGCAGTGGGCAATTTTTATTGTATCCTGATTCAAATAAATTTTGGGATCTAATAAATATCTATTGTTGGGGCGGTCAACATTCCACAATTTATAAAAGATATGATCATATTCAATACAATACAAATTGGTCAGAAAAAGTTGCTGTTGGGTGTTTATGAAATCCTCAGCTTCCAATTTTACTCCACAGATGGAAGGAATTTGGTTTATATTTCATTTAAAGTAAGCCAATTTATACAAGTTGTTAAGTTAGAATAGGGACATTTCTATCCTTGCGCCAGATTTATAAACCTATTGATAAATGTGTACCATTTAATATGTCCTAGTTTATACTTTACAACTGGTCTATGAGCTAGACAGTATTGGACAAATCTGCCCACTGTCTAAAGTGAAATATTTAAAGTGCAAGAGAAAATTCATGTTAGATTTGAATTAAACAGTATTATAAAATTCAACAAATTCCATTAAATTCTATAAAGCAGTAAAGTTTTCAGGTAAAGCTGTACCAATAAGGGTGACATTGTATGAACTTTCGGAGCATAGAGGCCAGTTCTAGATGCTTTAAAGCCAGTGTTAGAATGCATCGGAATGTATGGAACCTGTTCTTCTGAAGTTAATACATATAGGCGTAACGTAGGGTGTATCCTGCACAATTCTATCTGTGTCACATAGTAGAAAAGACTCACAGAATTCCTGGACAGATCGGGCCTGGTTACTGATGTTGATTATAAAAACTATTTTCAATATAAATTTAATTCCATTAAATATAAATGAATATAAAAACAAGCATCTACCATAAATCACGTTATTATAGTAATATCGTGATTACGACAATTTGGGCTTCAGGCAGACCACTTTTATACTTGGTCTGGCTGTTCTGAAAGTTTATCTGCCTTACTTTTGGCATCTCACTTTCATAAATGTGGTCTAATTCTTACAATGTGGTGCGTAAGCCCCAGAATTGCACCCCACAATCGTGATACATTCCAGAGTCGGGGCCAGCGTCGACTGCGTCAAAGTTTGGAGTATGATGTTCAGGACATTGAGGAAAAAAGGCAGACCAATTTTTTTGGCGATTTTTGCAGAAATCGAGAAATAGCCATTCATAGATGTCGCCCTTAGTGTGTATCTGCTGTTTACAGTGATTCTTTGACGCAATCACCATCCTTAAAATGAAGGCTATGATTGTAAACTCTTGAAGATATTATCAGTTAATAACAATTTGGTTGCCAATATATGGTCTATTTGCTTTACACCACTATTCATTAAGGGCCACATGTAATGAAAATTGTCTAGGTCTAAAACCTTCCTTGCTGCCCATAGAAGCCGTAAGAGAGCCTTTTATTTCATATGAGTGCTCCGGAAAAATGGAGGAACACTATGATAGTTTAGACCTAGTCATTTTTCATTTATGTTGGCCCTAAGTGTTTTAGGCTGTTTCTTGTCTGACAAAAGTATAGGGCTTGCTAAGAAGTGTTACTTCATGGGGGCGAGGCATAGAGTGCAATGGGTTGCATACAGTGTAACCATAAATAAGCCACATATAAAGGTGTAGAGTTTAATGACACATTCCAAACCTGCTGCCAGATTTATCAAAAATGTGGATTAAATGTGACACATTTTATGCATATCTTGTCTAAGTTCCGCTTTAGGAGTTAGACACAATTAATAGATTGATTCAATGTGTTTCCTCTTCCTGCTACCATTCAAGAGCCATGACTTTTTTTAATTTTCCTCTACATAGCCATATGAGGTTTTTTTTGCGACAAGTTGTATTTTTAATGATACTAAGGAAACAAGACTTGGACTGCGTGTATGAATTTGCAGTTTAAGCGCAAATATTTTATGCGCAAAATGGTAGCCTAGAAGATCGCATGATTTATGAACTCGCTCTACAACGGGTCATAAATCAAGTGCATTCTAGGGCTAAGATGACATATCTGGCTCAGGTAAACCACTGTTCCAGCAGTAATGCGCCTGGAATTGCCGTAGAGAAGCTATAAATATGTAGCTTCATACGGTTCTAGTGTGTTTTTTTTTTTTTTTTCTCTTATTACCCCCAAAAATTTTTTTTTTTTTTTTTGTTTCCCCGTCTCCCGCACGCTCCCCGAAATCCACGGCGCATTACAAAAGTGCCGCTTGCGCTTCTGTAAGACGCCTGATAACTGGGTGTATGGGAGGCATGTTCAGTAATGGCAAAACGGAGCTGTGATTGATGTCGGGCTGAAATTACACCAGACTTTGGCGCAGCCCCGCTTCATACATGTGCCCACTTAATTCTTTGTGAGGTAGAAAGAGAAAAATTTGAATTTTAGGGGTGCTTTTAAAGAGTTCACTGGGTACTAAGACTGACATGGTTATTTCTATTCTCGTGTCAGGATTCAAAGGAATAGAAAACTTTGGACGACATGTATAATGCTTCCACACACCCATTCTTAATCAATATAGAGGAGTGTAGAATGCGGCAGTATGTATGGACCCTGTCATAGGGGTTCATATATAATTGGCATGCAGGATTTCTTTGCATAGCATAGGCATATAATGTGGAGCTTATCTTTGGCACTCATTTTGAACATATCTATGGTAAATTCAAAAGTGCAGTGTTTTTGAGATATTTGACTGTTCTTAATCTTTGAACAGAGCTAGACAGGTTTTTTGGCATAAAATAATGACAGAAATCTGCCACAGGACCTGTTCCTACATGTTGTTTTTATTTTTTAAATTTGATTCCGCAGCGCCATTTTCTGAGGACATAAAATTTTTTAAATCCGCCAGAGTTTTCCCTGACAATAATAAATAATGCAATATTTTCAATTGTCTAGACTTTTACTGACGCACAGACGGATACTGTTATGCTTATATTTTAATAGCTTTTCTTTTTTATTTCTTTAAATGAGAAAAGGGAAGTTTTGAACTTTTGATTTGATTTGTTTTTTTATTATTGTTTATTTTTTTTTAAACTTTTTTTACATTTTTTTTATTTGTATTTGTATTAAACACTAGGGAGACATTGAAGCTTGCACAGTATTTGGAATACTAATTAGCTTATTGCAGTCATATAGTAAAATGACTAAGGAAAAATTGACAGCACCCCATCGATCATCGTCAAGTGCTAGCTGTTCAGGAGGTGGAGGTGTCAAACTTAGCCTCGTTCACTCGGCTTATTCTGGGACGGATTTCATGAGCCGTACTGCGCACCGTATTGCGCTTCAGTTACAGCTCCACATCCATCCAGTAACTAAATTATTCCACAAGTTCTCATGGAGAACTGTGGATTCCGTCGCTCCTCCCCGCTCGGCTCCACGAATCCGCTGCGGGGGGAGAAAGTGACATTGCACATTATTACAGGCGCATACGCGCACCATAGATACTGCAATTGTCTATGGGGCCGGCGGCAGCTTCCCCCGCCGCGCCCCCGCCTGCCCCCGGTGGACCCGCCACTTTCAAGCCGTAACTGCGGACGGAAATAGTCACCGCAATTACGGTTTGAATAAGCCGTGTGAACACTGCCTTATACTGAATAACTTCCTAATTGTCATATTGAATTCGGCAGCTAAGTCCTGACTGATGAAGGCAGGTACTGTATTTAATAGTTGGTACCAACTCTGTATGGAGCGGGCTCAGATTTTGAGCCTATTCCATACATATTTAGTAACCTCATGTTGTAAATGTCACTAAAGGGTTAATAACTTAATAACCTCTCGTTCCTTACATTCGTGGGTGACAGTTTAGAGAGTAGTCTTAGGTTGGTAGGATAAGTGTTTCTGGTCTCCAACAGTAGGCACAGCAGTTAGGGAAGGTTCGTCCACAGACAGTTGTCTTACAGCCAGAAACAGAATTGTTAGAAGAATGAGGATATGATTGTTCCCCTTTAACCCCTTACCGCCGGAGCCAGTTTTGGCCTCTCTGACAGAGCCCTATTTTTGAAATCTGTCATGTGTCACTTTATGTGAGAATTAATTTTTGACACTTTAATTATCCATGGATTCAGAGATTGTTTTCTCGGGGACACATTGTGCTATAACATAGTAAGAAATTTAGGACCACAAAATGATAGTTTATTTGAGAAACATATCACATTATGGTGAACAATAAGAAAAATTTACCATTTTCAAAGTTCAAAAATTTCTACATGACAGATAGATAGATATTCCACACTAAATAGTTTATAACTAGCATCCATCATATGGCTGCTGTATGTTGGCATCAATTTTTAATGTTTTTTTTTTTTACAACATTAGGGGGCTTATAAATTTAGTAGTAATTTTCAATTATTTCAAGAAAATTTGCATATATCATATTTTTAGGGACCAGTCCAGTTCTAACGTGACTTTGATTGGGACCTGTATGTTAGATACCCCATAAAGACCTCATCTAAGAAAACAAAACCCCCTTAAAGTATTCAAAACCGAATTTAGAAGTTTATTAACCCTTTAGGTGTTTTCACAGGAATTAAAGCAAGGGGGAAGTGAAATTTCAAAATTTCACTTTTTTGCATATTTTCAATTTTTATACATTAATTGACAAGAATACGGTAAATGTGATCAGGGAAAGCAAATTAATATTAAATTCCCAGATTCTGCCGTTTTCAGAGATATCCCATATGGGCCCTAGTGCATTATTTGGCTCAACCACAAGCCCAGAATAGGAGGAGCACCTACTGGACTCTGGGGCCTCATTTTTCATTACAATTTATTTAGGGGCCATTTCAGGTTTGCAGACACCCTAAGGTTCCAAAACTTAATAAATACCCCTAAAAAAAACCCATATTGGAAACTACACCCTTAGGGAAATATATCCAGAGTGTAGTGAGTATATGGGACCCACAGGCGTTTCACAAATTTTTTTAGCGTTCGGCTCTGAAAATAAAAAAAATATATTTTTTCCAATAATCTGCAATTTTAGCTGAAAATGTTTAATTTTTACAAGGAATCTTGGCAAAAAAGCCAAAATTGTGGTTACGCAATTTCTTCCAAGTTCGGCAATACCCCAAACATGTGGGTGTAATCTGCTGTTTGGGCGCATGGCAGGGGGAAACAAGGGAGGGAGCGCTATTTGGCTTTTTGGCGCACAAAAATATTGGTGGGGAAATGTCGCATTCTGCAAAGCCCCCAAAAGTACTAGAAAAAAGGTGAAACCTCCCAGAAGTTTCCCTATTTTGGATTCAACACCCCTCAAGGATCTCATCAAAGGGTGTTTTTTGCATTTGGGCGCACAGGTGTTCCGTAGTTTTTTTTTTTAGCTTTGGGGCCCCAATGGAAATGGAGGGGGGAAACGCAGTTCCCCCATTGTATTTGGGCTTCATTTTTACAGTATTCGCCATACGGGATAAATGATGGGATAACCCTTTACTATGGGGGTCGGTACAATTACAATGATATAAATTTTATATAGTTTTTATGTTTTTTTAACTTTTACACAATAGAAGCGAGTTTATAAAAAGTTGCGTTTTTATGTTGTCCTATTCTGACAGCCATACTTTTTTAATTTTTTGCATATGGAGCTGTTTGTGAGCTTGTTTTATTACGAGATGAGTTGATGTTTTTATTGGTTTCCCTTATGGGGGGCATGTATGCTTTGATCACTTTTTTATTAAGATTTTTGTTAGGCATTTTTAAAAAAATACAGCAATCCTGGTAGTTTTTTTTTTTTTTTTTTTTTTATAGTGGTCACTGTGCAGTATAAATGACATGCTAGTTTTCCCTCAGCAGGTTGATACCCATTACAGCGATACCACATTTGTATATTTTTTTAATGTTTTACTGCTTTTACACAATAAAAACAATTAAAAGAAAAGGAAAACAGGTTTTTGCATCACCGCAGTCTGAGAGCCATAACTTTTTTTTATTTTCTGTTTATGGGGCTGTATAGGAAATTTTTTTGCGGGATGAGTTTGACGTTTTTATTGGTTTAAAATTTTTGGGGGGACAAGACTTTATGATCGCTTTTAAATCCGTTTTTTTTGGAAGGCAGGGTGAAGAAAATACTGCAATCCTAGCAGTGTTTTTTATTTTTATTTTTTAATAGTGTTCACCAGCAGTATCCCTGACAAGTTAGTTTTTTCCTTGTGGGTTTGAGACGATTACGGTGATACCAAAATATGTAGTTTTTTTATTTGAAAGCACAATTTTTTTTGAAAAAAAGTGTTTTTATTTTGTAAAACAATTTTTATGCATCGCTTAAATTCTAAAGCCAGAACTTTTTAATTTTTCCGTTTACAGATCTGTGAAGGACCCTTTTTTTTGTGGGATGAACTGAGTTTTAATTGGGGACAACTTTGGGTTTATATAAATTTTTTGATCGCTTTTTATTCCATTTTATGTGCTGCAGGATGTACAAAAATCGCAATTCTGTGACTGTTTTTTTGGGTTTTTTTTTTTACGGGGTTCACCGTACAGGTTAATTAACATGACAGATTTTATAGGGTGGGTTGCTACGCACGCGGCGATACCAAATATGGGTACTTTTTTATTTTTGATCTTTTTTTGGGGGGATTGGCGTTTGTAAAGGAAAAAAAAGGCGGTTGTACGTGTTTTTATTTTATTTTTTGTGTTTTACTTTTTTACACTTTTTTTTTTTAAAACTTTTTCAAAGTTTTTAAACTTTTCCCCAGGGGGGAATTGCATGAAAGATCGTCAGAATCGTTCATGCAATAGGAGATCAGCATACAGCTTAGCGGTTTCCATGGCCCAAATGTCTGCATGCTGCCCACAATGCATTGTTGGGCATCGTGACATCGCCAGAACAACCCGGATTGTGTCATTCAGCATCCGGGCTGCCCGGTAGGAGACTCAGTAGCGGCGCTCAGCGCCATTTCTGCCGCCGGATCTCGGGCAGCAGGAGCTCACTCCTGCCGGCCCGCAGCCGCGGTGTCGCGTCCACGATGTGGCGACACGGGGGGTTAATCCCCCGCGGCCGGAGCTCACTCCCGGCCCCTGGGGGATGCGGCATGATGCCACGGTAATATACCGCCGGGTTCCCTGCCGCGATCTTGCCCGCTCCGGCCTGTGAGCGCGCAAGATCCGCTTGACGTACTCATACGGCAATTTGCGGGAACCCCTACCCGACATTGGCGTATGAGTACGGCAAATGTCCGTAAGGGGTTAACACATACATAAGAACTCTCTATATAATTCCCACTAAATATGATAAAGAAGGAGGAAGGGATTAACAGAAGATTGTTTTCTAATATATTTTTTACATATAATGTATCTTGAGTATCCTTGACTTATTGTTTTATTTCTTTCATCCCTTCCTGACAGCCGGTCATAATAATATGGCTCTAAGTTTTTTCTTCCTTGCCTCCTAAAATCCATAACATTTTTACTTTTCCATCTACATAGACATGTAAGGGTTTTTATTTTGCAGGACCAGATGTACTTTCTAATGGTGTCATTCACCATGCTGTAGAATATATTGGCAAAAAATTTCCAAGTGTGAAAAAAACGTACTTGTGCCATGTTTGGGTGGAGGGTGTTTTTACAGCGTTCACTCTTAGGCCTTGTTCACACGGCTTATTTGGGCGCGGATTGAAGCTGTACTGCGCGCCGGATTTGCACTTCAGTACGGCCCCAATCCGTCCCTGTCATTAGGGTAATCCACAGTTCTCATAGAGAACTGTGGATGCCGTCTCTCCTCCCCGCTCGGCGAATCCGCCGGCCTGGGAGAAAGTGACATGAACATTATTTATGGTGCGTACGCGCGGTGAATAATGCATTGTATATGGGGCCGGCGAGCAACTCCCCTGCCGCGCCGCGCCCCGCCCCCATCCCGCCCCTTATTCAAACCGTAACTGCGGGCGAAATCCGGCCCGCAATTACAGCTTGAATAAGCCGTGTGAACAGGGCCTTAGGAATAAATGATGTGTTATCTGTATTCTGCAGGTTGATACAATTCCGTCAATAACAAATATGAAGTGTTCTTATTATGTTTTAGTACCGTAAAAAATACATACATTTTCTATTTTTTAAATTTGTGCCGCAGTGTCATTTTCTACAACCAACAACTTTTTTGTACTTCCACCTGTGGACCTGAGGGAGGGTTCATTTTTTGTAGACTGAAGTGTACTTTTTATTGGTGTCATTTTGGGATAGATGCGACTTTTTGATCACTTTTTATTCCAATTTTTAGAGAACGTCAAATGACGAAAAAAACTCACTTTTTGCATTTAGAATTTTTTTGTTTTACGGTGTTCAGTGTATTGGACATATAAAGTTATATTTTAATAGTAATAACTGGACTTTTTAGCATGTGTCAATACCAATTATGTTTGTTTTTTTATTAATTTATTATTTTTATTTATTTAATGGCAAAATGGGGTTAAATTGAACTTTTAATATTGTTTTAATCTATTTTAAAGTTTAAAATATTATTTATTTACAATGAGTCCGTCTAGGGTATTTGACCCCTAGAGGGTGCAATCATTAGTACTCCATTCTGCATTGTTTATTCAATGCAGAAGGTTTAACAAAGTTTGTACCACTTCCTGTCTGAAACAGTGCCGCAGCAGATTTCATTCATTTAGACACTGCGATCACTGCTTCCGCTACATAGAACCTTACCGACACCAGGATGTACCAGTACATCCTGTGTTGCTACGGGGTTAATATCACGCACATGGTTGGTTAAGATGGCAACAGGTAAAATATTTAGACACAATAAAATGCTTGGTTTGGGTATCCTGTCTATATATTAAGGTTGCTTCTGTCTAGCTTCCGAGTATTGTCATACATTTATTATATTTATGAGAAAATTCTTCCGCCATGGCCTATAAATCACCCTACACAGTTATGGTGCTTTCTTCAAGGATAAACTTTACTCCCCTCTGAGCCATGTTACAGGCCTTTCACCTAACCAGCCAGAACCCTACTCTGCACTGGCAATGTAATTATTATAGTCATGTCAAACATGAAGCAGTGATACTGGTAGGAAAAATATAATATTCATTTTTTATTGTGTCTTTCAATAATCTGCTCAAGATGAGGATCAGTTTGACAGAGGATACCCTGTGGAACTGTCAATGACCTTCAAGATGCCTAATGTGAAGGTTACTTTTCTTGTCACTTTCTAGTTGATCTGTTTAGTGATTATGACACTGTTGACCACTATATGCTTGTAAAGATTCTTGACTCTCTAGGCATTTAGAATAAATCTGCTATACAGATTTTCTTCTCTTGTTTTCTGATGTGATGCAGATGTATTGATATATTCAGATTATTTGAAAAAATATTCTCATATTGTTTCCAACTTCAATGCTTTGAACTTACATAGCAACATACAGTAGTAACATAGCAGATAAGGTTTGAAAAAGATACAAGTCCATCAAGTATTGTTTTAACCTAAAGAGTTGATCTAGGGGGAGATAAAAATCTATGGGGGGGCAGATCCCAATTGCCCCCAAAAAAAATCTTCCGACCCCAAAAATTATGGGATCAAAAACCGGGATCAATGTCCGATCTCCAAAATTAGTCCGGAACCTGTGATTTTTTTTAATTTTTTTCGGGAAAAGGCATCTAAACCCTTTTTACGTGAAGAAAAATCCCCATCTGTATGATGGCAAAACCTTTTTTGTCATATGTAGATGATTCCCGCGTGTCGTTGTTACGGGCAAGGTTAAAAAGTCACGAAAGAGATCTTTATTAAACTATTTCTATTAACTTTAACCACGTTTAAAAAAAATAAGTGAACCCTTTGTAATTACCACATAGATTTTTCCTGTTTTATTAAAAAACAAGTTGAATAATACATATAGATAGGGCTGCAATCAAAAAATTCAGGGTTTTACCGTCAAAAAAATTGCCCCCAAAAAAAAATTAAAAAAAATTTTTTAGTGGTGAAAAGGTAAAAAAATATAAATGTACCATTGTTTTTTAAGTTTTGCTTTTTATTGCAATTTTCAAACATAAGTTTAATTGCATCTTATCTGTATTTGTTGGTCAGTAGTCCCTATGAGGGCCAAAAAAAAACCACCACATTGTCACTGATGTTACCCTTTTATAGTGACTAAAACACCCAAATGTTAATGACCAAACCAAATACCAAACCCATGTCACAAATCACAAAATCAAAAACCAAATGATACCAAAAAATCACACCATTGGACTAATTCCACCATACTGTTTTTGACAAAAAACAACAAACCAAATAATAACATAATATGTAAAGGACCAAAAAAAATTTAAGGGCAAAATAATGACCCCATTCACCTCCCCAAAAAAAGAAAGAAAACCATCATACAGTTTTCTGAATAAAAAAACAAATGCCACCATACAGTGCACACATATAAGGGTTATGGGCATGACATAAGAGAATCACCTTTTTATTTCCCCGTTTCCAGCCCTGGGGTTAAAAAAGGGGATTTTTCACCAGCATTTTTTCAGGTTACAGCAGCTTCAGACTCACACTTCTGGTTAGGTTTGGACATAGCATGATTAAAAATGTCGTTTGATATTCCATTTTAGACTGTTATATTTGAAATGACTCTAGGGCAGTGTTTCTAAAAATCCATCCCAAGACCCCCCAAATTCATGTTTTTTTGGATCCCCACAAATGCACTGACAAATTATATACCCGGTTAAATTCCCCACAGAGGCAGGACAATAATACATCCCCCCGGCAATATGAGGAAAATCCCGAAACTTGGCCTGTTGGCGGGTCCTGAGGGGTGGTTGAGAAACCTGTTAGGGGGTAAAAATCTGTAAACCCAAAACATAGAGCTCTAAGGGAAAAGAAAATTTACCCTTATCTTAAGAAAAAAAAAAAAAAAGCTCCATGGACAGACAGCAACTTCCAGCTAATCAGATAAAAGAGAGGAGAAAGATGGTCGGTAACTAAGGGAAACTTGTGTGCAGTAAAAAGAGGTAAAGTCTCTTATCTCCTCAATAAAGCAAAATAAAAAGTAATGCATTTGATAATATTCTTCATTTACCTTTCTATAAATATTGAAAGCTAATCATTGTATCAAGAAAACTCCTTTAAGTATAACATCTGAATAACTCTGTTTGAATTGGGGAATGGAATTTGGCCCTTGCCAAACATACTTGCCATGACTCTCTTTCATAAAAAAAAATTTTTTCACTACTCCAATTAAACATGATTTTGTTTTTGCTTTTTGTTTGAACAAAATTACTATGTGATCTTTTTTGTAAATACATTATACAACGAAACTTTTGAATTTGGGTTTTTTTTGCACAAAAAGGAACTATTAGGGAATTTCGGGAAAACAATTCCCTAAAAATTTTTAATCATCATCAGAAGTCTTTTAAATTAAAAATGTGTTTTAACAAAAATCTTTAGAGCTACCGAAATTCAAGAAATACCGAAAGCAAAATGGTAAAAATTGTTTGAATTTTTGACTTTTTTTAAACTTCATTCTCGCCAACCAAAAAAAGGTTTTGAATTTGAGACAGAAATCTTTTTATAGAAAATAACTTTTTTCCCCCCATAAAAATTGATATGCAACATTTAGCATATCTTTAAAATGCAGATATTTTTATGTAACGTTTTGCCCCTGGTGGTGGAACAATCTATAAAAAAATTACAACCTGTTCTCACATTCCCTAATAGCTCATTGTTTTTTTAGTTGATTCCAAAAAATCAGTATTCAATGAGGTGCAGCCATGAAAAATTTTCCCCAAAAAAAGGCACACCCAGCTAAAACATAGCGGTCTCTCGGGCAAGAAAATTGCCGAATTGCTCATGTGAGGCCAACGCTGGAAGAATACAAAAATTAAGTTTGTCCATTCATTCATTCAAAAGCCAAGAGGTGGACGTCCAGGCAAAATATCATCACAAGGTCTATCAATTCTGGCGCAACAAACACGGCAGGGGAAGTGGCTCATATGCTTCACAATAGTGACATCACAGACATTCATGCAATCACCGTGTGGGTGCATTTCCCCAATCTGGAATGGTGGCTCAAAAAATGTAAAGAAACCTCGACTTCAATATTATAATAAGAAGCGTCAGCTTGAATTTACAAAAAACTCAACCAACAATATTTACCAATACCTTCAGGCAAAAAAATTGGTGAAAATTTAAAATTTAAAAAAACTTTTTTTTTTTTCAAAAATTGCAGATAAAAAAGGTGTATGCTAAAACACCCTAAAAAATGCCCTACAGCTAGCTGTCTAAATTTTATACGACCCAACAAGCACCCCCCTGAAAAAGGGGACCCCGTACCCATCTAAACAAGCCCTAAAATCCCCTATCCCCACCCTAACCCCTAAAAGACCATACATAAAAGAAGACATAATAAAAAATAGAAAATACATAAAAGAACATGATTTGCCCCTTTTTCGGCATACCTCCCCTTAACGGGGGACCCCATGGAACCATCGGGACCCCCGTTTTTATCTAAACCGCACGAAGGGGACGTGAGCATTTTTCCCCATTGTGGGTTTTGTATGGGGGCAGCATTGTCTCCCCTCTTGTTTGGTGTACTGTCACATCTTTTTGATTTTTCGTATCCCCTGATGAGCCCGCACTACACGGGGGAAACGTTTTGGGATAAGGGGGAATTTTATTTGGGATTTTTTGCCCCTTGTAAATACACTTAGTTAGGTTGCTTTGTTTTAGTAGCAATTATTTTTGGGTATTTTTCACACTCCCGTGTTATTTTGGTGGGGTTTTTTTCCCTTCTATTTAGAAATGTCCTTCTTATTAAAAAATTTCTTATGGGTGTTAGGCTGGTAAGGGGATATTAGGGTTTAGTTTAGATAGGGGGGGGGCGCCCTTTTTTCAGGGCGGGTCCCTCTGTTGTCTGAAAATTTTAGACAGCAGCTGAGGGCATTTTTTAGGGTTTTTACTTACACTCTTTTTTAATCGCATTTTTGAAAAAAAGCTATTTTTTTATATTAATTTCACCAAATTTTTTTTGCCTAAAGGTTTTGGTAAAATTTTGGTTTAGTGAAAAAGTTTTAATCCCGGGGCGTTGTCATCCGGGGTTTCCCCTCTCCCCCAAAAAGTAAAAAGAATTAGTGGTTTGCTAATTTACAAAAAAAAAATAAAAATGGACAGTAGAGATTGAAAAAGGGTGAAAATTTTAGTGATGAACGAAAGTCATTAGACTGCCCCCCAATGTGTTGCAAATGGGTCTGGAAGAAAGAAGAGAAAAGAAAAGGCTAAAGGGTCGAGATATTTAAAGGAAATGTCAAGTTCTTGGGGTTTTCAGCCCCTTTTCCCCTTTAAAGCCTTGTGAAAAGCAATGCTAAGTGAGGGGGAAAAGTCAAAAAAAAAACTCCAAAAACCCCTTTTTTGGTCTCTCCTTAAGGGGAGATTTCCCCCCCTAATCCTTAGGGCAGGCTTTTAACAGATTCAAGCATGCTTTACCAAAAACTGATCCCGATCGCTTTTTACATTTCCCAAAGTTGGTGCATAATTGGGGGAGTTAAAGCTTTTTTTCAACTCTACCCACAAGGTTCAAGTTTTGGGTTTATTTTGGGGGCTTTGGGGGGTAATGCGCAAAACCCCTTTTTATTCATTGAATCATTTCTTCTCCAATCTAAACATATTATTCCGGTCATTTTCCTCTGGAAACAATGCCATTCTTTTTATACCCAAAAGTTCTCCGGGGACGAATAACTCACTTGTAGGATACCACTATAGGGCAGCATTTAGAACAACACAATCCTGGCAAGTATCCAATCCCTGACTGGAAAAACAACCCCCTATCCCCACC
>JAODAL010048746.1:0-28738 GCA_025379985.1 Phyllomedusa bahiana | reverse complement strand
GGAGCTGTGTGTTTTTTAAACCTTTTCCTTGGTCTATACACCTATGTGTGCATGAGAAGCAATTATGCATAGAGAAGCTAAACTAGCCCAGGTGTTTGGTGCGACCTCATTCACTACCATTGCAGAAGATGACTACTACACTCTATTTAACAAGTTGGAAAAAATGCAAATGTAAGAGACTACACTGTGGTGGGATATAAATTCCCTTAACCCTTTGAGCTGAACTTCTGAAAAGTAGTTAATGACATTTTTTTGCCTCCTTGCATTTCAACAGTTGAAACTTTTTAATTTTTTTCAATGACGCAGTTTTATGAGGCCTCATTTTATTCTAGACGAGTTGAACTTTATGTGGGGATAGTTTAAGTTTACTTATAAATAATTGCAGAATTTTTTTCTTTTTTTTTTCATTTTTTTACACCATTCACATTTCACACTTAATAACTTGTTAGATTAATTCTACAGGTGAGTATTAGAGATGGGCGAATTTCTCAAAAAATCGATTCGTAATCACTTCGGCCCGATTTCCGACAAAAATTGTTGCGTTCCGAATTACTCGGCATGGAACGCGATTAAAAGCAGCCTATATCCCAGCTGCACAGAGCCTGCAAGGGTGCTGTAGAACGTTGGTGACCAATGCTTAAATATGCAGAGGGTAGCTTGGTTTGGTCTTCATACAATAGCTTGTGTTTTAGTATGACAAAACGCAGGTGACCTGCCGCCGCTTGTTAGAACGCTCACTATAAAATTCCCTGGGCACTAAAAGGGGCAAAAAATGAACCAAAAAACTGAAGCGGGTATGTAGCCTGATAAAGTCATGCAAGCGAAAGCTGAAGAAACAAGCTGAGAGCTCAGGTGGCAACATTAGTGACAGAGTTGTGGAGGTGACTGCGGCAGCCACAGCCCAAGAGGGCCAGGCAGTGGCACAATACATTCTGGAGTCGGCAAAACAGGAGAAGCCACAGAATGGCACAATGACTGAGAGCGTTAGGTCCACGGCGGCAGCAGCATGAAGTCAGGCAGTGGCACAAGAAATTCTGGAGGTGTCAAACAGAGGAAGCCACCGATGTGGCACAATGACTGAGAGCGGAGGTCACAGCAGCAGCAGCATGAGGTCAGGCATGGCACACAGACATTCTGGAGTGGTCAAAACAGTATTTAGCCACAGAGTGGCACAATCACACATTGTAGAGAACACAATAGCAGCAGGCATGAGTGTCAGGCAGTGGCACAATGACATTCTGAGAGGTGCAAGAACAGGAGGAAGCCACAGAGATGGCACAAAGACTGGAGAGCGGAGGTCACGGCGGCAGCGAGCATGAGGTCAGGCAAGCTGGCACAATGACATTCTGGAGGTGCAAAACAGGAGGAAGCCCACAGAGTGGCACAATGACTGAAGTAGCGGAGGTCACGGCGCATCAGCCTGAAGGTCAGGCATTGGCACAATGACATTCTGGAGGAGGCAAACAGTACAAGGCCACAGAGATGGACAATACACAGTGTGGAGGTCACAACAGCAGCAGTTGAGTCAGGCATGGCCAATGACATTCTGGAGGTGGCAAAACATAGGAAGCCACCAGAGAGTGGACATTGATTGAGAAGTGGAGGTTCACGGCGGCAGCACATGAGTCAAGGCAGTGCACAATGACATTCCTGGAGGTGCAAAACAGTATTAGGCCACAGAGTTGTCACAATCACACATTATGAGGTCACAACAGCAGCAGCATGAGGGTCAGGCAGTGGCACAATGACATTCTGTAGTGGCAAAACAGGAGGAAGCCACAGAGTGCAAATGACTGAGAGCGAGGTCACGCGGCAGCAGCATGAGGTCAGGCATGGCACAATGACGTTCTGGAGTGGGGCAAAACAGTATTAAGGCCACAGAGTGGCACAATCACACACGGGAGTCAACAACAGCAGCAGCAAGATGTCAGGCAGTGCACAAAAGACAATCTGGAGGTGGGCAAAACATTATAGGCCACAGAGTGTGCCACAATCACACAGTGGTGGAGGTCACAACAGCAGCAGTAAAGAGGTTCAGTAGTGGCAGAATGACATTCAGGAGGTGCAACACAGGAGGAAAGCCACAGAGTGGCACAATGACTGAGAGCGGAGGTCACGGCTGCAGCAGCATGAGGTCCGGTCAGTGGCACAATGACATTCTGTAGGTGGCAGAAAACAGTATTAGGCCACATGAGTGGCACAATCACACAGTGTTGAGGTCACATCAGCAGAAGCTTGAGGTCTGGCAGTGGCACAATTACATTCTGTAGGTGGCAAAACAGGAGGAAGCCACAGAGTGGCACATGCAGAGAGCGGTAAAGGTCACCGCCGCAGCAACATGAGGTCATGTCAGTGGCACAATGACATTTTGGAGGTGGCAAAACAGTATTAGACACCACAGAGTGGCACAATTGACAGTAGGAGTGGAGGTCACGGCGGCAGCAGCATGAGGCAGTGCACAATGACCACAGTGTGGAGACCACGGCAGCAGCCACAGCAGCAGCATGAGGTCAAGACAGTGCACAATGAACACAGTGTGGAGGACACGCAGCAGCCACAGAGCAGCAGCATGAGGTCATACAGTGGCACAAAGATATACTGGAGGTGGAAAAAAAAGGAGTAGGCCACAGAGTGGCACAATGACAGAGATTTGAGATGACGTCGGCAATGAGGCAACAGCATGATGTCAGAGATGGGCACATGACACAGTGTGGAGGAGGACCTCAGCAGCAACAGCAGCCGCAGCAGAGGTCATAGAGGCACAATGACAGAGTTGTTTGAGGTGGGTGGCAATACCATCCCTTGTAAACGAAGGTGGTAGCAGATGGAGAAACTGGCAGCAGATGATGTGTGACATCAGGCGGGTGGCGGCATCAGAATAGGCTGAGCAGTAAGTTTGAACCCAGACTGACACCTAAGGCATTGGTGTGTGGAAAAACCTTTCCGATCCACGCTGAATCAATCTTGAACAAAGGTCAGGTCGTATCCACATTTTCCCGTGGACCAGCGGGTTCTCCTTGTGGTAACGAGGCCCCCTCCGCACAGAAAACCCACACTGATGCCACACGTACTGGCCGGTGAGGACAGCTTATATCCACTCAAACTCTTCGGCAAGTTGCGGCCACCATCCAGATTTGGCTGCCCATTAGTCCAAGGATCTTCTAACGGTTGGCAGAGTGCTGTCCCAAGTAGGCCACCACCTGTTGGGTTCAGGGACGTGCTCCAGGACCCTGCAGCTGGCTGGCTGGCGACTACCCCCCCCGCTCACTAGGCGTGACGGAATCTGCCTCTCAGTGACCTCAGACTTAGGGTTTGCTGCTGATTGAGCTGGAACTGCTCCTACCCCACCCCCAACCTTCCCCCAGCCATCCCGCAGGAAGTATACGTGACTCTGAGGAAACCCCCAGGTCAGACCTGTCGAGGAGGACTGCCGCACCACAGGCAACGTCCAACTGACTTGGAGGATTTTCCCTAAAAGATTTGAGTTGTCCTCCTCTAAATAGCTGGAAAAAGGCTTCCATTTTGGACCGGTAGCGGAGGGTCCAAAAGGAAGGAGAGCCAGAAAGTCATCCCACTGTCTGATGCTGACTATTCGGTCGTCTGTCACTAGCCCAGGCAAATAAGCATGCCCTGCGGTCATCTGCGACAAGTGACTCCGAGGGCTCCCTGCCTTCATTTCCATTGTATACATGCCACGGTGCATGGGGTCATCTGCCTCGTCTTTCCTATCTCCATCCACCTCCTCCACTGCTCCCTGCACCCCTCTCTTGGTCACCCTGGGTAGAAAATCACTCATTTCACCAGACAATGCTTCTGCTTCTCCAATGGACCTCCTCCTCCTCCTCCATTTTCATCCCCATCCGACACATGTGGCCGCAGATGTAGTCCGCCAACGTCTCAAGTCCCCTGCCCAGACATATTTTTCAGCATCTGTCCAGGATCATGAAGCATTGGAATGACGTTATATCATCCCGTGTAGTCCCTGGCGACTGACCAAATAACCGTCGCCTCCTCCCTCGAAATGGCCTCAAAAAAACGGCAGGTGTCACGCATTATCTGCCAAGGCATACATCAAAGTTACACAGGGGAGTACTTCAGTCTGCCTGGATCACAAAAAATCTAATGGACTTCTCTGATCATTCCAGTCGGTCCCAACATGTGCATGCTGAATCCCAGAAGGGTGGACAATGGCATATCAAAGTGATGTTGGGGAGGCCATCTGCGCTCAGCAACCTCGAGGAGGGTGTTCCTGGCTTTCGTACTAATGGATACAGTGCATGCACATGTTTCCTGCCATTTTTCAGAATGTTCTGAAGATCGGAGGAAGACTTCAGTAACCATTTTCACAACCAGATTGAAGCACGTTCGCCAAGGCATGGCCATGGACCATCCCTCCTCGTGCAGCGCGACACCATGTTTCCTCCATTGTCCGTCACCATGGTTCCGATTTGTATTTGCAGTTGGCGCGGAGAAGCCACACAATCGATTTCTAATGCTGCATGACGCGGAGCAGTCCTCTCCTGTGATACTTTCGTTCGCCGAGTCCCAAGCCAGGTGTAGAACTTCGTGACACCGCTGTTGCCCTACACAAGTGGTATATTGAGCAGTACTTGTGGATGCTGAATGGGTGGTGAGGGTGGAGGAGGAGGAGGCGGACATCTGGCGCAGAGAGCAGCAGTTAGAACAACTGGAGGAGAAAGCGGCGTCTCTCAGTCCAATTTTTTGGATGTGGCCTGGGCAGGAAGCACATTCCCCAGTGGGCCGTAAAGGACATGTACTGGCCCTGACCGTAGTTACAGCTCCAGAACGTCCGCGCAGGCCGAGCACCTTGGAACAAACCGATATCGCAAGGACTGACACCCACCTTCTGTTCTACACATATTAATTAAGTTGCTGGTACTGCATTTTGTTAAAGAAATTAAACGGCTTGGAACTCTCCATCTCGCTCAGCACAAGCCATTAGTTCCTCTGAATGGTGCAGAGTCCACACCGATTTTGGTAAAGGGAGGGAATGCAATACGAACATCTTGAACAGAGCATGGTCAGGCTGCTGCCCCTTAGGATGTTGACGCATAAGTAGTCTCTTTGCACAATCGCCTCGCTGAACGACTGCTGGCACCATGAGTAGCGAGGAGCAGGAGCATCTGGACCGGTAGAAGGATGGCAAAGAGATATCAGCTGCCTTCTGCAGAGGTGGTGAGCCTTGACTGTCCTGCAATGGCATGCGTGCCAATGCCGCTGCTCTGCTGCGGCGGCAGGATGGACCACCACATCGAGCCAACGTTCTCTCCCAGGCCACCGGATGGTGACGGCTGCATGTGTTGACGTGCAGGGCCGTGGTGCCAACGTTACCTCCCTGGCCAGCATCACTTTCCTGCCCACAATTCTACATAAAACCCATAACCGGCTCCACGGTGTCTTAGCAAGAATGCACACCGCCTAGTAGCTGATTTTTACCGCCAACACTACGCACTGCGAGACTACAGCCGCAGCTTTGCCTCGCTGAGCCCCTGTGCCCTACTTTCTTGGACTGCAAAGCGATTTCAACCCCGTGGCCGCTTGGTCCCGACCTCACAACTGCCTGCTACCCACCACCTCTGACCACGGCCACACAACCCACTTGGCATGGCTGCGCCGCTGCCTTACTCGCAAGCTGACCCCTCTACTCCTGACAATGCATGAAGCCTTTGGCAACACCGGCTCCAATTGCGGTTGGCTGCATCATCAATCTATTAGGGTTTCAATTCAATCGTCACAGCGTCCTCATCACCGGTCATTGTATGCCGAGGCTGACCTCTCACAACATGACCACCCATGCCACTCTCCACATCTATAAACTTTTCCTCCCAACTGCATGAAACAGGGGATATTGGCCCCATTTCCTTCGCTGCCAATAGCTGCTGGACTGCCCTCCCCTCAAATGTTACATCCTCTGATATATAGTGGCGCCCCCACTTTGGAGGCACCTATAACCACAACTAGATCTCTGGCCTGAGAGGAACTGGATGGAAACAGAGGTGGCTGAGGACAGGATATGTGCCCGCTGACACCCCCCGCTCACGGGTCCATGCCAACAAAGTGTAGTGTCTGAGGTTCCCACCGACTCTTGCAGGGGTTGACAATGTCATCTGGGAGAAGAGGATGACCTAGTCAACCAATCAAGAACCCTTGGGTGCGAACAACAACACATGGCCTCTAGATGACAGCGGACAGTTTGTGCCCTCACGAGTGACCCCTTCAGCACACGTCCCCTTGCTGTGCTGTGACCTGGGCATGTTCAGAATTTTGTGCCACTGCACTCGCCAGGTGCAGAGCCTGCCACCTCACTTCCGACATACTGTTTGTTCAAAAATGTAGAGACACAGTTATGATGAAGAAAACTTTATATTGATCAAAATTTTCACCCTTTTTTGACTCCAAATGAACCCAGTAAACAAGCTTGGTAACCCTGGATATAAATTGTGCGCTCCACAAATGCCAGGAAAAATGTACTTGTAATGTGTCGTTTAAAAAACACTGTGTGTTTTAAAATACTAAATGTAAAAGCACAATAAACCTTCGGACATGAATTTAGCTACCAGGAAAAATGAATAAATCTTTGGCGTTGAAAAAGACGGTTTCTGGGATCATCACAGCTGAAAACAACCTTAATTAACCCCTGGATTGTAAATTGCGCATAAGAATAGAGGCCAACCACAAACTACTCAGCTTGTAGCGTGTATCCAGATCGGTGTTTTTTATACGCCACACAATAAAATAAAATTGTATTTACCCTTTGCTTGTGAATTACGCAATAGGAAAATAGTAAATTTTTGGCGGTGACAAAAGAAGGTTTTATTTTTGTCACCACAGCAGAAAAACAACGCTTAATTAACCCCTGGATGAAATTGCGTCAAAGAATTGAGACACACAAACTACTAGTTATATTGAAGCGTGTAACAATGCAGTGTTTTGTACGCCACACAACAAGCAAATAAAAATGTAATTAACCTTTGCTTGTGAATTAGGCATAACAAGGAAAATTGTAATTCTTTGGCGTTGAAAAAGACGGTTTATTTTTGTCACCACAGCAGAACAACAACGCTTATTAACCCCCTGGATGAAATTAGCGCAAAAGATTTTTGAGTAACCGAGCCACTAACTACAGAGCATTGTAGGAGCTGTACAATTGCAAGTTTTCTACGCCACACAACAAGAGATAAAATTAGTAATTAAATTTTGCTTGTGAATTATGCTACGGGAAAAATAGTAATTTTGGCGGTGAAAAAGAGAACTTATTTATTTTTTGTCACCACAGCAGGAAAAAAACGCTTAATTAACCCCTGAAATAGAATGCCAAAAGAATTGAGCAGCCACAAACTACTACTTGAAGCTTTTTACAATTGCGTGGTTATCTACCCACATAAAAAGAGATAAAATTGTAATTAATCTTTGCATGTGAATTAGGCTACAGGAAAATAGAATTTTGGCGTGAAAAAGACGTTTTATTTTTGTCCCCACAGCAGAAAACAATGCTTAATTAACCCCCTGGATTGTAAATTGGGCAAAAGAATTGAGCAGCCACAAACTACTAGCTTTGAAAGCGTGTTACAATTGCGTGTTTTCAAAACGCCAACACACAAGAGATAAAATGTAATTAACCTTTTGCTTGTGAATTAGGCAACAGGAAAATTGTAAATTTTGGCAGTGAAAAAGGAACGGTTTATTTTTGTCACCACAGCAGAAAAACAACCGCTTAATTAACCCCTGATGTAAATTGTGCAAAAGAATTGACACCACAAACTACTAGCATGTAGCGTGTTACAATTTTGGCGTGTTATCTAACGCCACATACAAGAGATAAAATTGTAATTAACCTACGCTTGTGAATTAACGCTACGTGAAAAAACTTTATAATATTTTGTGGCGTTTGAAAATGACGTGTTCTATGGAACACCACAGCTGAAAAACAATGCTTAATTAACCGCCTGGATATGTAAATTGCAACCAAAGAATTGAGCCCACCACAAACTACTACAATATAGCGTTGTTACAGATGCGGTGTTTTTTAATCACCACGACAACAAAGATAAAATTGTAATTAACCTCTTGCATGTGAATTAGATATACAGGAAAATTGTAATTTTTGGCGGTGAAAAAGACGGTTTTATTTTTGTCACCACATCGAGAAAAACAACGCTTAATTAAACCCTGGATGTAATTGTGCAAAAGAATTGAGCAGCCACAAACTAACTAGCTATGTAGCGTGTTACAATTGCTGTCTTCAACCCACAGAACAAGAAGATAAAAATTGTAATTAAACCTTTTGCTTGTGATAGGCTACAGAAAAATTTAATTTTTGGACGGTGAAAAAAACGTTTATTTTTGTCCACCACAGCAACAAACAACTCTTAAATTAAACCCCCTGGATGTAAATTGTGCAAAAGAATTGAGCAGCCACAAACTACTACATTTGTACGGGTTACAATATGCGTGTCTCTACGCACAACCACAATAGATAAAATTGTAATTAACACCTTGCTTGTGAATTAGTCTACAGGAAAATTGTATTTTTGGCGGTGAACAAGACGGTTTTTATTTTTTGTAACCACGAAGCAGAAAAAACAACCATAAATTAACCCCTGGATGTAAATTGACGCAAAGAATTGAGCAGCCACAAATACTAGCTTTGTAGCGTGTTACAATGGCGTTATTTTCTACGCCACAACAACAAGAGATACAATTGTAATAACCTTTTGCTTGTAGAATTAGGCTACCGGAAAATTGTAAATTTTTGCGTGTCGAAAAAGACATATATTAATGTCATCACAGCTGAAAACACTACGCTTAATTAACCTCTGGAAGTAAAATTGCGCCAAAGAATTGAGCCATCACAAACTACTAGCTATGTAAACGTGTTACAATGCGGTTTTTTGTTTATATACGCCACACAACAAGAGATAAAATTGTAATAACGCTTTGCTTGTGAATTTAGCTACAGGAAAAAATGTAATTTTAGCGCAGGGGGGGTGGGTGAAAAAAGAACGGTTTATTTTTTGTCACCACAGCAGAAAAACACGCTGTATTTTTTTTTTAACCCCAAGGATCGTATATTGCGCCAAAGAATTAGAGCCACCACAAACTACTACTTTGTACGTGTTACAAATGCGGTGTTTTTTTACGCCACACAACAAGAGAAAAAATTGTAATTAATCTTCGCTTGTGACTTAGGCTACAGGAAAAAAAAATGGGGGGGAATATATTTGGCGTTGAAAATGACGGTTTTCTTGGGGATCACACACAGCTTAAAAACAAGCGCTTAATAACCCCTTGATGTAAATTGCGCCAAAGAATTGAGCCCCCACAAACTATTAGCTTTAAGGCGAGTTACAATGCGGTGATTTTTAACGCCCACAGCAACAAGAGATAAAATTGTAAATCACCTTTGCTTGTGAATAGGCTACAGAGAAAATTGTAATTTTTGTTGCGGTGAAAAAGACGTTTTATTTTGTCACCACAGCAAAAACAACGCTTAATAAACCCTGTAAGTAAAATTTGCGCAAAAGAATTGAGCAGCCACAAACTCTAGCTTTGTAGCGTGTGTACCATTGAGTGTTTTCTTTCTACGCCACACACAAGAGATAAAAATTGTAATTAACCTATGCGATTGTGATTTTAGGCTACAGGAAAAAATTTGTAAATTTTGGGGTGAAAAAAGACGTTTATTTTTGTCACCCACAGCAGAAAAACAACGCTTAATTAACCCCTTGATGTAATTTGCGCCAAGAATTGAGCCACCACAAACTACTAGCATGTACCGAGTTACAATCGGTGATTGTTTTACGCCACACAACAAGAGATAAAATCATAGTAATTAACCTTCGCTTGTGAAATTATGCTACAGGAAAAATTTATATAATTTTGGGCGTTGAAAATGCGGTTTCTAGGGATCACCACAGCTGAAAACCACGCTTAATAACCCTGGAATAAATTGCACCAAACAATTGCCGCCACCAACAAACTACTAGCTTTGTACGTGTTACAATGCGTTTTTTTATGCCACACAAACAATAGATATCAATTGTAATTAACCTTTTTTTTGCTTCGTGAATTAGGCTACAGGAAAATTTAATTTTTGGCGTGAAAAAGACGCTGATTTTTGTCACCACAGCTGAAAAACAACGCTTAATTAACCCCTGTGAAGTAAATCTGCGCAAAAAGAATCGAGCAGTCCCACAACTACTACTTTTGTTTGACTGTTACAATTGTGTGTTTTTCTACGCCACACAACAAGAGATACAATTGTAATAAACCGTTTGCTTGTGAATTAGGCTACCGGAAAATTGTAATTTTTTTGCAGTGAAAAAGAACGGTTTAATTGTTGTCACCACCGCGAAAAACAACGCATAATTAACCCCTGATTAGAAAAAATTGCGCCAAAAGAATTGAGCCACCCCACAAACTAACTAGCTGTATGTGTTACAATTGCGGTGGTTTTTTAAACGCCACAACAACAAAGAAAAATTGTAAAATTTAACCTTTGCTTTGACTTAGGCTACAGGAAAATTGTATATAATTTTGCTGTTGAACATGACGGAAACCTTGGTGAATTCACCATCAGCTGAAAAACAACGCTTAATTAACCCCTGATGAAAATTGCCAAAAGAAATGAGCCAACCCAAACTACTAGTTTTTGTAGCGTGTTACAATCGGTGTTTTATATTCGCCCACACAACAGGAGATAAAATTGTAAATAACCTTTGCTGTGAATTAAGGCTACAGTGAAAATTGTAAATTTTTTGGTGGTGAAAAAGAGGTTTTTATTGTCACCACAGCAGAAAAACAACGCTTATTAACCCATGGATAGTACATTGCGCAAAGAATTTGAGCCACCACAAACACTAGCTTGTAACGTGTTACAATGCGGTGTTTTTTACGCCACACAACAAGATATAAAATTGTAATTACCTTTCTTGTGAATTAGCTACAGGAAATTGTAAGTTTTTTTGGCGGTGAAAAAGAACGGTTTATTTTTTGTCACACAGCAGAAAAACAACTCCTTAATTACCCCTGGATTTAAATTGCGCACAAAGAATTTAGGCAGCCACAAAACACTAGCTTTGTAGTCGTTTACAATTGCGAGTTTCTACGCCACTCCACAAGAGATAAAATTGTAATTAACCGTTTGCTTGTGAATAGGCTACATGAAAAATGTATATATTTTGCCGTTGAAAAGGACGGTTTCTCGGGATTCCTCACAGCCTGAAAAACACACGCTTAAATAACCCCTGGGATGTAAATTGGCAACCAAACAATTGAGCACCACAAAACTACTAGCTTTGAATGCGTGTTACAATGCGGTGTTTTTTACGGCCAACAACAAAGAGATAAAGAGACAAGCTGAGACACCCCAAAAAAATCGCTGTTAAAAAATCAGTTCTTCAGCAACAATCAGCCGCGGCAGCAGACAACCTTCCATGATCAGTACAGTGAAGCGGATGAGGCTCCCAGCGTCGCGCCCGGACTTATATATGGCGGTGACGTCACAGAATCCCCCGTCTCTGATGTGGCTTCATCTCTGCACATGTCCAATGCAGGCTATGCCCTTCTTCCCTCCCATAGTGCTTGCCCCATGTAGCCGCCATGAGCTTCGCAACCCCGCCATTTATCATGAAACGCACACATCGTTCACCCGAAGTCCCCATACTTCGACTTCTTCAGAACCGAAGTTTTCCTGAAATTCTAAACGAATTCCACTTCGTTAGAATCTATTCGCCCATCTCTAGCTATTATGGTCTTGTGGATACCTAATATTTGTAGGTTTTTTGTGTGTGTAATATATGCACAATTAATTTTCATTAAATATTTATTTTTATTTTATTTTTTTTATTTTTTCACACTTTTTTATGTTTTTTTTACTTTTTTTTAAATCCTATGAGAGATAACTGTTTTATTTTTTTTTTTCACTCAGTAATGTATATTAGCATATTCCATAAGCAATACAGTAAAAACTCGTTTCAGTCTGACACAGCATGATTAGGGCAGCCTCACAGTCTGCCCTGATCACTGGCGGTCCTTACACAGACAACCCTGGGGCTACTCTAGGTTTACAGGGCTGACTGATCTACCGACAGAGCAGGGAAACCCTTTGGTCTCGTTCACACGGCTTACTTCAGAATGTATTTATGTATTTCCATACAGTATTGCTGCAGCAGATTTGCGGCCACAATACGGTCGGAAAAACAATGTGCATGTCAATTATTGGGCCGCTTTTGCGACGGAATCACCACCAATAATGAATGGGGAATGTCAATCCGTGGAAATTACGTGCCCCACTTAGTGACACTAATATGCCAACTGATACTGAAATCCGACGTAAATATGTCTGAAATACGCCGTGTGAACATCGCCTTTGTTGGCGCTGGGGTGACGATCTGCGGTAATCAAAGGGTTTCCCCCACTCTCCGATGCTTGCAGGAGCTGCACTGGGATCGGGGGGGGGGTGGGGAATATTAGTTTAGTCATAATAAATAATTGCAGAATTTTTTTTCAAGTTTTCATTTTTGTTTTTTTTTTTTCCATTTTTTTTTACATAATTCACATTTCACACTTAGATTATGTCTAAAGGTTATTACGTTCGTGTGGACACTAATATGTGTAGTGTTTTTTTTTTGTGTGTGTAATGTATGCACATTTTTTTTATTAAATATTTTTATTTTTTTTATTCTTTTTTTAAAAATTTTTATGTTTTTTTACTTTTTTTTAAATCCTATGAAGGAATAACTGTTACTTTATTTTTTTTTACATTTTGTAATATATTAGCATATTCATACATGCTAATACATTATAATCTGTGTCAGTCTAACACAGACAGTGATGAGGGCAGCACACAGTCTTCCCTGACACTGGTTTGTTACACAGACAGTCCTGGGGCCACTCTAGGTCCCCAGAGCTGACTATGCAGCCATTTCCCGGGCTCTGCCGGGTCACCGGGTGTCACGATCACCTGACCGAGCAGAGAAACTCTTTGATTGCACTGTGGTGTTGAACTGCGGCAATCGAAGGGTTAAAGCACTGGGGAGTGGAGGTTCCCCCACTCACCAGAACTTGCAGGGGCTTTGCCGGGAACAGGGCTGCATAGTACAGCCCCGTTCTCAGCGCTGCTGCGGCTCCGGGCACCGCAAACTCTGCAGCGACGTCAAAAGACGGTGGGCGGTCGTTAAGGAGTTTAAGAACAACAGTCCATAAAGATACTTAAAGAATTAGAGGAGGAAAACCTGGAAAGTAATAGTAGTTAATACTACTACTAGTTAATACCACTGATATAAAAAAATGTCCTCAGTAACCCATCTTTTTAACCAATTAAATCTAGGTTGGATGCAATGGAGACTCCTAAGTCTGTAATGGAAAGGGATTTAAAAAATATAAAGAAGGAAGGAACCCCCCCCAAAAAACGCCATTATAATTTATCTAAACAGGAATTTGAAGTGTTAAATGCATTGAAAAATAATAAAAACCTAGTTATAAAGAAGACGGATAAAGGGGGCTGTACCGTGGTTTTAGATGCAAATCTATATGTAAGACAAGTAAGTAAAATCTTGAATGATGAAAAAACGTATTGTCAATTGTCAGCAGATCCTACTAAAACTATACATAGAAAGTTATCTAAACTTATGGATGAGGGAGTGGATTGACCAGTATCTTCAACCATTGGTACAAACTATACCAGGCTATTTAAAAGGCAGCACAGCAGTTTTGAAATCTCTTAAGAATTTTATTTCTCTGTAGCTGGCTCAGCCTGGATGTAGTGAGACTCTATTCAAATATACCACATAATCTAGTTAGAATAGTGATAGAATTTCACTTAAAAATTATAGTGGTTATGAGGAAGAGTTACAAATTTTTATCTTGGACAATATAGACATTTTGTGTAGCAATAACTATTTTTCTTTGATGATAAATACTATATTCAATTAATCCCTATGGGTGCAAGTTCTCCCTTCTATTGCTAATTTATTTATGTTTTGGTGGGAACATCGGTTTATTTTCAATGTATATAATTCTTTTCATCGATGTTTACTCTGGTATGGGCGCTACATCGATGACCTCTTGATTATTTGGGATCACAATGTGGTGTCCATACCAGACTTTATATCGTATGTTAATGATAATTTGTGTTTTACCTATTCTGTTGATCAAAATAAAATTCCTTTTTTAGATATTGAATTGTGAGGAGAGGTGGAGGAAGCAAAAATAATAACCAAGTTATATAGGAAACCATTAAGTGGAAATATGATTCTAAGAGCAGATAGTGGTCACTCAATACATACTATTTATTCTATTCCTTTAGGAGAAAATGTGAGTGCTCGACGGGCATGTACAAAAGATCAGGACTATTAAAGAGAAGATAAAATTATTGATCAGAGATTAAGAAATAGAGGTTATACCCAGAAACAGATAGGACAGGGCAAAAAATAGATCATAAAAAAAAAAAAAACGCAAAATCAATTACAGTTTAAGCTAAATAAAGAAAATAAATTTGGAAAAGGAGGAATAGTATTCTCCACTCCATATAGCTTAGATTTTAATAAGATCAAAAAAGCGTTTTATAAAAACATAAATATCCTCCGGCAAGATTCCATTTTAGCTTGTTACACAAGCTGTACACTGACTACTTTACATTGTATAAAAGAGTCATATCTTCAGTTTTGTCCCTTGAAAAGATATAATACAATATTTACAAAAATGTTAGAGGTGTACTCACTTTTTGGAGATACTGTATATGTAATTTCATGATCATCCAATCACCTCATGTGAATTGTTTTATAGCTATTTTGATTTTCCTTTGTTGTTTGTATCCTCCTTTCTCTGTAGCTAAACATTTCCTGTTTGTAAGCTGTTTTCCTTTGCTATGTAAAATTACAACCCCCAGGGTCCTCAGTCTCAGAAAAGGCCCCTTTCTTCCTATTTTCCTAATGTCCACAGTGGAGAAAATAATTATTTGATACACTGGCGACTTCTCAAGTTCTCCCACCTAGAAAGAATGAAAAGGTATCTAATTTTTATCGTAAGTACACTACAACTGTGAAAGACAGAATCTAAAATAATCCAGAAAATCACATTGTATGATTATTAAATAATTAATTTACATTTTGCATGAAATAATTATTTGATACAATAGAAAAAAATAACACTATTTGGTACAGAAACCTTTGATTGTAATTACAGAGGTCAGATGTTTCCTATTGTTCTTGACCAAGTTTGCACACACTGCAGCAGGGATTTTGGCCCACTCCTCCATAGAGATCTTCTCAAAATCTTTCAGGTTTCAGAGCTGTCTCTGGGCTGCATTGAAATTCAGCTCCCTCCAAAGATTTTTGATTGGGTTCAGAGTTAGAGACTGGCTCAGCCACTCCGGGACCTTGAAATGCTTCTTACAGAACCACTCCTTTGTTGCCCTGGCTGTGTGTTTCGGGTCATTGTCATGCTGGAAGACCCAGTCAAAGCCCATCTTCAATGCACTTACTGAAGGTAGTAGGCTGTTTACCAAAATCATGCGATACTTAGCCCTATCCATCCTCCCTTCTATACAGTGCAGTAGTCCTTTCCCCTTTGCAGAAAATCACCCCCAAAGTAAAAAGATTTTTTTCCACCCACCATGCTTTCACGCTGAGACGGTAGTTCTTGGAGTTTGTACGTGCTATTTTCCCCCCTGTATGTGTGTTTTGTGTAATATATATATATAATATATATATAAATATATATACTAATATATATATATATATATATATATATAATATATATAAATAAATAATATAGATATATATATATATATATATATAGTGAAACCATATATTCCATACACAACATAAAAAGACGCATATGCATATTTTTTCCCACTATCTGACATGAAATCAGTCAGAATAAACTTCCCTTTTGAGTCATTTAGGAACCACAATTATTTATATTTGCCAAATGCCACAATAATGAGAGAGAGAAAATTTTAAGGCATTTTTATTACTCTCTGCAAAGTCAAAAGTGTCCATACATTTCTTTAGTATTTGTAGCAATGCCTTAATCTGTATGACATGGGGCCCGGGTCATAAATTTTATCAAATGTTTTGGATATTCTTCCACAAGCTTCTTACAATAATTGGTAGGATTTTTGGCCTATTCTTCCTGACAGAAGTGGTGCAACTGAGCCATGTTTATAGGTCACCTTGCTCGCACCTGCGTTTTCAGCTTAAGATAGGATTGAGATCAGGTTTTTGTGATGGCCACTCCATAACATTGACTTGGTTCTTCTTAAGCCATTTTGTTGCTTCGGGTCATTGTCCATTTGGAAGACCCATTTCCATCCGACTCTAAGATTTAAATCCTGGCGGAGTCATTGAGATTTGCTTCAGTATTGCCACAAACTTCTTTCCTCAAGATACCATCTATTTTGTTAAGTGCACCATCCCCTTCTGCAGCATAACAGCCCTACAACATGAACTGCAACCCTTGTGTTTCACAGCTGGGATGGTGTTTCTTAGGCTTCCAACTTCTCCCATTTTTTTTCACAATAAAACAATGGTCATTGTTGGACCAAACAGTTTTCATCAGACCATGAGGACATGTCCCTCCAAAATGTAGGTCTTTGTTCCTGTGTGCATTTGCAAAACATTTTATCTGGCTTTTAAATGTTTATTTTTGGAGTAATGGTTTCTTCCTGGCAGAGCGTTCCTTTCAATCCTTTTGATACCGTACTCGTTGTCACTGTCGCATAATGACAATCTTACCATCTTCAGCCCATCACCTTCACAAGGTCATTTGCTTTATTGTTCTTCGGGGTTGATACGCACATGTCATCCAAACACGTTATCATCCTTCTGAGACACAGAACCCATCTCTTTCCTGAGTGGTTTGATGGCAGGGCATTCCCTTTTTGTTTGTACTTGTGTATAATTGTTTGTACAGATGAAAGAGGCACCTTCATGTATCTGGAAATTGCACTTAAGGATGATCCAGACTTGTGCAAGTCCACAATTCTCTTCCTTATATCTTGGCTGATTTCTTTAGACTTCTCCATGATGTTACACACAGAAGCAGTGTGTTTATCGTGTGCAAAAAAATCCCATAAATAAATAAATACACAGGTGTGTCTTTAATTAACTCAGATGTTACCAATAAACCTATCAGAATCTTCCAAAGACATGACATCATCATATGGGCTGTTCCCAATTGTTTAAAGGCAGAGTAATCCTAATGTATGCAAACTTCTGACTTTGTAGAAAGTAATAAAAATGCCTTAAAAAATATCTCTCTCATTTTTCTGGCATTTGGCAAATATACAGTAAATAATTTTGGTTCACAATTGACCTAAAACGTGGAAGGTTTATTTTGATTTTGTCAGATAGTGAGAAAAACCTGCAGATGTGTCTTTTTATATAGTTTATGTAAACTTCTGGTTTCAACTATATATGTTGAAAAGCAAATGGGTAACAATGTTTGACTAATATTTGATTTGCAACTATTTAACAAATGCTTAGTTATGCATATTCTTGTTATATAACTGCAATGTTACTGTTTTGCTCCTGGTGGTGGAACAACATTTTTTGTTATGGTATACTACAAATTAAAACCTATTCCCACATTCCCAAAAAGCTCATTGAGTTATTAGGCTGATTCACAAATGAAAGGTCACTGGTCTGAATGGAGGAGCAGTCTTGAAGAAGATTTCCAAAGAGATGAGTACCAGCATCAATAGCAGTCTATCTGTCAAAACAATTGTCAAACTGCACCATAATGGGTGGAAGAATATAAAATGAAATCCAACCGTTCATTCCAAACCCAAGAGGTGTACATCCAGGCAGCATATCGGTGTTAACAAGTGAGCTCATCACAAGGTCTTTCAGTTTTGACATGTCAGTGAAGGTGGCTCATATGCTTTGTTGGAGCAAGATCACAGACATAAATGCAAGCACCGTGAGACGTTTTGGAATTGTGGCCCGAAAAAAGATGAAAAAGCCTCAACTTCAATATCATCAAAAGAAACGTCGTCTTGAGTTTGCAAAAAAGTGATAAGACAAGAGTCAATAGACGTGGTTCTCATGACTGCAAATTGGTCTGGAAGAATCAAGGGAAAACGGAGCTAACAGACTGAGAAATTGAGGGAATTGGAAAATTCGGTGGAGGAAGCCTGACGATATGGGTCTGTTTCACAGCCAAAAGTGTTGAATACTTTACCAGGATCAATGTTGGTCTCAATGCTGAGCTATATGTGAGTATCCTACGAGGTGAGTTACTTCATACACTCGAATACTATGGGTATGAAAAGGATGACATAGTGTTCCAGCAGGACAATCACCCAAAGCATATATTGACATTGGTGACAAAATGGTTTAATGACAGTGAAGTTACTGGATTGGCCTCCACAGTTTTCAGATCCCAACCCACTCCAACATTGAAGAAAAAGCTGACAAAACATTGGGAACCTGTAGAAGAGACCTAGGACAAGATTTCAGTCGAAACATGCTTGAATCTGATCGAGAGCCCAGAAGGATTCAGGCAGTGCTGAAAGCCAAAGGTGTATTTTCAAAATATTAACAAAACTTTAAGTTTATGAACAAAACAGTAACAATGCAGTTATATGACAAAAATCTGCATAACTAAGCATGTGCTAAATAGTTCCAAGTCAAAGTTATGTATGAGATAGCCAAGTTGATTGTCTGATAAAAAGTTGATAAAAGGATGATAAAAGGAAGGTAGCATGATGTACAAAGCTGTAGTGGATGGTGAGAAAAGGAGCCTGAAAGTCAAAAGTTCAAAACATTATTATCCCTTTGCTTGTCAGTGTATTCACTTAATAATAATAATTCATTATTATTATTATTATTATTATTATTATTATTACTACTACTTTGGTATGCCAGACAACCACTTTAATGGCAAGTACCTTGTGAGGGTGAGCTTGAATATGAATTGTTATTGAATCAATGAAAAGCTCCAGTTCATTTAGTTTAACAGCAGGGCAATAGGAAAATCCTTTCTGTAAACTTGATTGAATGAATATGAAGCATATGACTTGAGAGGTTAAATATTCTTACTGCATTATTTGGTCTCATTTAGGTTTTGGTCATTGATCTTTAGTTCCTTCTCTTTATGATCTTTTTTCATGGTTCTTTTACCTTATATTTTTAATTTCTCTTCTTTGGGCTGAAAAATTGTGGGAATTTGTCTTAAATAGTATGCTAGGGTAAGTAGGGTATGCTCACACAGGGTACTATCTGCGCGCATTTTGCCACGTATTTAATGTAATACGGGCGAGATTCGCGCCGAAATTACGGTAATCCATAGCTCTCATAGAGAACTATGGATTACGCCTAGAGATGGGCGAATTGATTCTAACGAAGTGGAATTCGTTTAGAATTTCAGGAAAACTTCGGTTCGGAACGAAGTCGAACTTTGGGGTACTTCGGGTGAACGAAGTGCGCTTTTGATTGATAAAAATGGCTGCGAGCACATGGCGCTACATGGGGCAAAGCACTCTGAGGAAGAAGGCAATAGCCTGCATGACATGTGCAGAGGTGAAGCCAATCAGAGACCGCGGGCATCTGTGCGTCAACCCGCACTATATAAGTCCGCGCGATGCCGGAGCTCACACTCCTCTCACCGTGCTCAACATGAAGGTGCCGCCGCGCTGATAGCTCTTACTGAGAATTGATATTATATAGCAATTTTCTGTGGTGTCTCAGCTTTCTCAGAGACTGTTCTCTAATGTTCTATTTTCTAATCTTTTTGGGTATTGGACTGAAATCCGTGTGCCATCCACTGCAGCTGCATATAGCTTCAATATCCAATGGGATCTAAGCAGTTCCTGTTGTATTAATTAAAGAAACAGCGTATTTACAATACAAATACACTTCATTTTTTTGCTGAGCTCAATTCTATTGGCGCAATTTTACATCCAGGGGTTAATTAAGCGTTGTTTTTGCAGGTGTGCTGACCCCAAAAACCGTCTTTTTCAACGCCAAATATATAAATTTTTCCTGTAGACTAATTCACAAGCAAAGGTTAATTACAACTGTATCACTTTGTGTGTTGCGTAGAAAACAACCAATTGTAACACGCTACAAAGCTACTATTTTTGTGGGGCTCAATTCTTTGGCGCAATTTACATCCAGGGGTTAATTTTAAAGGGCCCGTTGTTTGCTGGAGTGCTGAAAAAATAAACCGTCTTTTCAACGCCAAAATATATAAATTTTTCCTGTTAGCTAATTCACAAGCAAAGTTAATTACAACTGTATCCATGTTGTGTGGCGTAGAAAAACACGCAATTGAACACCTCCAAAGCTACTAATGTGGGCGCTCAATTCCTTTGCCGCAATTTTAACATCCAGGGTAATTAAGCGTTTTGATTTGATGGTGTGCTGACAAAAATAAAACCGTCAGTTTTCACGCCAAAATATATAAATTTTCTCTGTAGCCTAATCACAAGCAAAGGTTAATTACAACTGTATTCTCTTGTTGTTGGTCATAGAAAACACGCAATTGTAACACCGCTACAAAGCTACTATTTTGTGCGGCTCAATACTCTTGGCGCAATTTACACCCAGGGGTTTAATTAAGCGTTGTTTTGCTGGTGTGCTTACAAAAAAAAACCGTCTTTTTCAACGGCAAAATAATAAATTTTTCCGAGCCTAATTCTGTCCGAAGGTTAATTAAGCCTGATTGTGCTTTTTACATTTAGTAAAACACACAGTGTTTTTAAACGCACATACAAGTAAATATTTCCTACCATTTTGGAGGCGCAATTTATATCCAGAGGGTTAACCAAGCTTGGTTACAGGTTCATTTGGAGTCAAAAACGGGTGTATATTATCATATACAGATATCATCAGCAAACAGTCTCAGTACATTTTAAGACAAACAGAAGTCAGACAGAGAGGTGCAGGCTCTGCACCTGCGAGTGGCAGTGCACAATCATTCCTGGAACAGGCCCAGTCCAGGCACAGCAAGGGACGTCGCAGCAGGGGTCCACACGGTGAGGCCCAACTGCCGCTGTCAATCTTACAGAGCCGGGTTGTTCAGCAACCCCAAGGTTCTTGATTGGTTGACTAGGTTCATCCTCTTCCTCCCAGATGACAAATCTGACAACCCCAGCCAAGAGTCGGTTGGGAACCTCAGCACAACACCTTAGTTGGCATGGCCCGGGAGCGGTGTCAGCGCCCTCACCTGTCCTCAGCCACGCCTCTGTCCCCATCGGTTCCCTTCAGCCCAGAGATCTACTATGTGGACTGGGAATCAGCGCCACTATATAGCGAGATGAACAATTTGTGGAGGGCAGTCAGCAGCTACTTGGCAGCGAAGAAATGGGGCCAATATCACCTCTTCTTGCAGTAGGCGGCAAAGTATAGATGTGGAGAAATGCAATGGGAGGTCATGTTGTGAGAGGTCCAGCCTCGGCAAATCAAGACCGGGATGAGGACAGCAAGTGACGATGAAACATCAAATTAGATGATGTTGAAGCCGACCGCACTTGGGAGACGGGTGAGGTAAGGGCTTCATCATCTTCAGGAGAAGAGGGCCGTCAGCTTTGCGCGACAGGCAGCAGCGCAGCCACAAGTGGGTCGTGTGCTGTGAGTCAGCAGGATAGCACAGTGAGGTTGGGAGCCAGCGGCCACTGGGGTAAAAATTCGCTTCGCAGTCCAAGAAAGTACGGCAACAGGGGCTCAGCGAGGCAGCGCGGCAGTAGTCACTCAGTGTCGAGCGGTGTCGGAAAAATCCGATAATCTGCGGTGTGGCAGTTCTTGCTAAACACCGGAAGACCGAATATGGGTATATGTAGAACTGTGGCAAAAATTGAAGCGTGGCCAGGGAGCTAACGTTGGCACCGACCTGCCCTGCGTTCATCAAATGCAGCGTCACCATCCGGTGGCCTGGGAGAAACGTGGCTCAGATGTGGTGGTCAAACCTGTCGCCGCATCAGCAGCAGCGCCTAGTGGGCCTCCGCATGCCCAATTCAGCCAGTCAAGCTCACCACCTCTGCAGAAGGGAGCTTTGGTTTCTCTTTGACATCATCTCCCGTTCCAGATGCTCCTGCTCCTCGCTACTCATGGCGCCAGCAGTCCGTTCAGCGAGGCGATTGCAAAGAGACAACAGTATGCTTAAACCAACCATCCTAAGGTGCAGCAGCTGACCGTGCTCCAGTCCCAAGCTGTTGGTAATTGCAGTCCCTCCCTATTCCAAATGTGAACTCATGCACCATTCAGAGAACTAATGGCGTTCCGAGCCGAGATGAGAGTTCCAAGCCGTAAATTCTTCCAAAAAGGCAGACCAGCACTTCATAAATATGGAGTACAAAGGTGGGACAGTCTTGAACTTAACGTTTGTTCCCAGGTAGCACGGTAGCGCGACGTCTGGAGCTGTAACTACAGTCAGGCCAGTACATGTCCTCTAAGCCCAACTGGGTTGAATGCTTCCTGCCCAGCACACCAACAACTTGACAGAGAAGCCACTTTCTCTCCACTTGTCAAACTGCCTGCACCTGCGCCAATTTCCGCTTTTACTCTTCTTCCCCTCCTCCTCCCACCATCACCACACCCAACATCTCAGCCTCACAATACTGCTCCCATCATACCACTTGGGTAGGGCACAGCGGTAGTACACGCAGTCTACAACCTGGCTTGCCTCTCGCGATCCGAAGTCACACAGGAGGAATTGCTCCCTGTCATCAGCAAGAAATCGATGTGGTGGCTTTCTCCGCGCCACCTGCAAATAGAACCATGGTGACGGACGAATTGGAGAACATGGTGTCCGCGCGTGCACCGAGAGGGATGATCCATGCACCCTCATGGCGCAAGTGTTCAATCTGGTTGTGAAACGGATCCAGAAGTCTTTCCACCGACTTCAGAACATTCTGAAAATGGCCAGGAAACTGTGCATGCACTTTATCCATTCGTACAAACCAGGAACACCCACCCGAGTTTGCAGCGCAGAACGGCCCCCCAACACACTCTGAATGCATGGTTCCACCCCTGGAATTCCAGCCTGCACATTTTGGACCTCTGTATGAACAGAGTAAGGCCAATTAACGATATTTTGATGATCCAAGCGGGGCAGACAGAAGTACTCTCCCCCTGGTAACTTTGATGTCAGCCAGTGGCAGCTCATGCGTGACACCGCCGATTGTTCGCACATTCGAGAGGCGACGTTATTGTCATCCCAGGACTACGGGATAGAATAACGTCAGCCTGCTTCATGTCCTGGAACAGATCTGAAAATCTGTCTGGGCATGGGACTGGAACATGGCGACTACATCTCGTGCCACATGAGTCCGGTGGGACTGAAATGGAGGAGGAGTAGGAGACATTGGAGAAAGAGCATTGTCTGGTGAAATGAGTGGATTTCTACCCATGTGACAAAGAGGAGGAGCAGAAGCAGCTGGAGGAGGTGGATGGAGATGAGGAAGACGAGGCAGATGACCCCCAACACCATGGCAGTATACAACGGAAATGGAGGCAGGAGCCCCGCGAGTCACTTGTCAGATGGCCCGTTGCATGCTTATTTGCCTGGCTAGTGACAGCCGAATAAGACCAGCATCTGGCATAGGGATGCTCTGGCTCTCCACCCTATTGGACCTCGCTACCGGTCCAAATTGAGGCTTTTCCCAGCTATTGAGAGGGAAGACAAACTCAATACAATAGGGAAATCGCTCCGTAATCGAGTTGGCCGCTGCCTAATGTGCGGCATCGTCCCTCCTCTGACAGTCTGACCGTGGTTCCTCAGCGCTTTTTTTCCCCCAACGACACTGCCGCGGCTGCTGGGGGAAGGTGGTGGGATAGGGAAGCAGTACCAGCCTCCATCAGTAGTAACCTAAAGTCTGGAGTCCACTGATGAGCAGCTTCCTCACCCTCCGTAAGTGAGTGTGGGAAGTCGCCAGCAGCAGCAGCAGGACCTTGAGCAGTCCCTGAACCAACTGTTGTGGCCTACCTTGGAGCAGTCACTCTGCCACCTCAGTTAGAAGATCCGCTGGACTAACTGGGCAGCCAACTTGATGTGTGCCGCAAAACTTGCCGAGTTGCAGTGGAGAAGTCTGTCCTGCCGGCCTGTAGTGTGCATCAGGAGCGGTGGTTCAGTGCGGCAGGGGCCATCGTTACCCCAATTTGAACCCGCATGTCCATGGGTAATGTGGAACGACTGACCTTTGTCAAATATGAATCAGCGTGATCGCCAGGATTTCCAAACACAATGCCTTAGGCGTCATCTGGTTCAAACACCTGGCCTCAGCCACGATTCTGAGGCCGCCACCCGCCCCCCCCCTGAAATGCCACACATCTGCTGCCAGTTTCATCCATCTGCCTACCAACCAATCTTTACCATGACTGGTATTGCCACCCACCTCAACACTCTGTCATGTTGCACTCTATGGACCTCATGCTGCTGCCAGCTTGGCTGCTGCCATTCCTCCACAACTGTGTCATTGTGCCACTGCCTGACCTAATGCAGGGCTGCCGCCGTGACCTCCGCTCTCAGTCATTGTGCCACTCTTGCTTCCACTTGTTTTTTGCACCTCCAGAATGTCATTGTGCCACTCTCTGACCTCATGCTGATGCAGTGACCTCCTAGCCGTGCCCTCCACACTGTGTCATTGTGCCACTTGCTGAACCCATGCTGCGCCGCCGTGACCTCCGCTCTCAGTCATTGTGCATTCTGTACTTCCTTCTTTTTGCACCACCAGAAGGTCATTCTGCCACCTGCCTGATCTCATGCTGCTGCTATCGTGACCTCCACACTGTGTGATTGTGCCACTCGTGCCTAATACTGTCTTGCCGCCTCCAGATGTCATTGTGCCACTGCCTGATCCCATACTGCTGCCGCCGTACCTCCCCACTGTGATTGTGCCACTCTGTGGCCTAAACGTTTAGCCGCCTCCAGAATGTCATTGTGCCACTGCCTGATCTCATACGGCTTCGCCGACCGTGACCTCCACACTAATAAAAAAAACTTATATACAAAAAAAGAACTAACAATAAAAAAAATCAAAAAAGTTCTAAAAAAAAAAAATAAAATAGCAAAATAAAAGAAAAAAAACAACAGAAAACACACCACTGTGTGTCTCCGACCCTCCACTCAAATCACCTCCCCTCACAACCCACCCACCCCCCACCAACCCAATCAACACCCTACCCCCACCTGTCCCACCCTACCCATAGCGACTCCCCCCACCCAACCCCCACCCCCACCGAACACCCCTATCCTCCCCCCTCCGACCCCGCCCCACGCAAAATATTGGATCGTGCCCCTCTGTGGCCAAAAACTGTATACCCCCTCCAGCATGACATTGTTCCCCCTCTGATCTCATACTGCTCCGCCGTGACTTCACACAGTGTGATTGTCCACTCTGTGGCCAAATACTGTTTTGCGCCTCCAGAATGTCATTGTGCCAACAGCCTGATCTCATGCTGCTGCTGTCATGACCTCCACACTGTATCATTGTGCCACTCTGGCCGAATAGTGTTTTGCCGCCTCCCAGAATGTCGTTATGCACAGCCTGATCTCATGCTGCTCGCTGTCGTGACCTTCCACACTGATCATTTTGCCCTCTTGTGTGCCTAATAATGTTTTGGCCGCCTCCCAGAAAAAGTCATTGTGCACAGCTGACCTCATACTGCTGCCGCCGTGAACCTCCGCTCACAGTCCATTGTGCCACTCTGTGCCTTCCTCGTGTTTTGCCCCTCCAGAATGTTGTCATTGTTGCCACTAGCCTGACCTCATGCTGCTGTGGCTGCCCGCCGTCCACCTCCACACTCCTGTCACTAATGTTGCCACCTGAGCCTCTCACCTTGTTTTTTTCCAGCTTTCGCTTGGCATGACTTTATCAGGCAACATTCCCTCTTGTGTTTTTTTGTAATTTTTCCCCTCTTCAGTGCCCAGGGAATTTTATAGTGAAGCGATTCAAGAGCGGCGGCAGTCATCTGCGTGTCATACTAAAACACAACATTGTATGAAGACCAAACCAAGCTCCTCTGCATAATAAGCATGGCACAACGTTCTACAGCACTCCTGCAGCCTGTGCAGCCTGGAAAAAGCTGCTTTTTAACGCGATTCGTGCCGAAGTAATTTGGACCGAATTTATTTTTGTCGGAAAATTCGGCAAAGTGACCGAATCGAATTTTTGACAAATTCGCCCATCTCTAATTACGCCTCCTCCCCCTGCTCGTACTATATGATCGGATACACAGGGGGATTACTTGTCAATTACTTGTGGCGAATACGCACCGCGAGCAGTGAATATGAATGGGGCCAGTGTGCTTCCGGCCCCCCCTTCTCCCTTCTCAGCACCGCGGGAGTATGCGCGTATTAGTGCGAGCTCCCAAAAGACAAGATGTACTGCGGCGCGTACTGTACGTGCGGCAGTACATCGTGTGATCATAGCCTTAGGGTGGGAAGTAATTCTAACAAGGACACTAATTGTTGTGACTAGTGTTGAGCGATTATTATCGACAAAGTTGAAATCGGCACAGTTTTTATGTTGATCGAAATTTTTAGATCATGCGATAATTAGGGTGAAAGATCTGTGCATCATCCTATTAATATCGCCTATTTTCGGTGCTTCTGTCATTTTGGCGCCAGCAAATCAAGGCTTACATGAATAGAGCAGGTTGAGAAGTGTGTGTGACGTCATGACTGGGGATGTGTACGGTTTTGCGATTGCTGGAAAAATCACATGACCTCATTTTACCATAGAACAGCCTTTCTGTTCCATGATCAGTGTGTGTCAGCGTCCTCCTAGCATAGGATGTGCGCTCTGCCTGTGTCCAAACAGCTCAGCGACATTATCCTATTCTTACACAGAGAAAGCTCTACTGTTTAGTCTGTGATCCTTCAATTTTAGTTAATTAGAGATTGGAAATTTTATGTAGTTTAGGTAGAGAATTTTAAAGGAGCATCTACCCGCTGTAAAGTCATGGGGGAGCGGGGTGGACCCGTGGGCGAACACAGATAAGCTCTATAAAGAATACTGGATATAGTTGCATCAAAAGACATAGTGAGACATTGCCCTCTATAGCGTTATATTAACAGTTTTCTATTGAAATATTTCCTGGATAAGGGCAGCCTAACTTATATTACGATACAAATCTTTTCTAGTAACTGCAGGTCTCTATGTTAGGTGCAAACTCCACTTTTAAATTATCAGTATACAGTTCAGATAGGTGTTCTTTTTCAATTTTGCCCATTCCAGCTTAGTTGATATACGCCACCTTGCAGTTAAATTAGAATCCACAATTTTGTATTCACACAGGTTGATAGAGTGCCAAAAATACCTTTTATTATCCGGAATACATTTCAGATACGAGTTTTTTCACTTTGGGCGCAGTACAGCTTTGTTCAGTGAGGCACCTTGGCAACTTAAATGTGAATACACCAATTTCGCACCCACCACAGGTGAATTGAAAGGTGCCAAAAAATACCTTTTATTTATCCGAAACATTACAGATACGTTAATTTTTCACTTTGGCGCACACAGCTTTATTCATTAGTGCACCCTCCCACTTAAAATTGTGAATACGGGCAATTTTGTAGTCACCACAGGTAATTGAAAGGTGCCAAAAATACCTTTTTATTATCTGAATACATTACGATAGTGTTTTTTTCACTTTGCGCACTACAGCTTTGTTAATTGAGGCACCTTGCACTGAAAGTGAATACAGCAATTTTGTAGTCACCACAGTGAACTGATGGGATGCCAAAAAATACCTTTTATTATCCGAATACATTACGATATGTGTTTTTTTGCACTTTTGCCCATCCAATTTTTTGATAGAGCCACCTTTGCATTAAATTTGAATCCAGCAATTGTGTAGTTACCACAGGTGAAATTGAAGGTGCCAAAAAATACCTTTTATTATCTGAATTTCATTACAGATACGTTTTTTTTCACTTTGGCGCACTACACTTTGTTCATTGAGGCCACCTTGCACTAAATGTGAATACAGCAATTTTTTAGTCACCACAGGTAATTGAAAGGTGCCAAAAATACCTTTTATTATCCGAATACATTTCAGATACGGTTTTTCACCCTTTTGGGGCTGCCAGCTTTGGTTTAATTTTTACTTTTTGCAGTTAAATTTGCATCCAGCAATTGAGTAGTTAACACTGGTGAATGGATAGGTGCAAAAAAAAACATTTTATTATCCTCATAAATTAAAGAAACTTGTTTTTTTACTTTGGAGAACTAAAGATTTGTTCATTGAGGCACCTTGCACTTAAATGTGAATACAGCAATTTTCTAGTTACCACAGGTGAATTGAAAGGTGTCAAAAATACCTTTTATTATCCGATACATTACAGATACGTGTTTTTTCACTTTGGCGCACTACAGCTTTGTTCATTAAGCACCTTGCACTTAAATGTGAATACAGCAATTTTGTAGTCACCACAGGTGATTTGAAAGGTGCCAAAAATACCTTTTATTATCCAAATACATTCAGATACGTGTTTTTTTTCCCTTTGGCGCAGGCCAGTTGTGTTGAAGATCTACTTTTCAGTTAAATTTGAATACAAACAAATTTTTTAGTCACCACAGGGGAATAGATAGGTGCCAAAATACATTTTATTTTCCGAATAAATTAAGATTTCGGTTTTTTTCCCCTTTGGGGCAAAAAAAAAGCTTTGTTCAATGAGGGACCTTCACTTAAAGTAATACAACAATTTTGTAGTCCCCATAGGTGAATTAAAGGCCAAAAATACCTTATTATCCGAATACATTTCAGAT